>PVJL010019385.1:0-13953 GCA_004026885.1 Lyroderma lyra | reverse complement strand
TGAGTTTGGAAAGAAACTAATACAATCCATAGTATTCCACCTGTGAACCCCCAATATATTTGACTTTCTTTTTCTTATTAGTTTCATGTGTATGAGAGAACATAATACTTAGACATGTACAGATCTTATATAGTGATAACCCCAACAGGTATTTTTCTCATTTTATGCATTACATAGCTATTACAATACCATTGAATATGTTCCCTGTGCTGTACTCTATATCCCATGAATATAATAATGGACATTTAACAAAAATTTATATTATTTTCAGGTGAACAACACAGTTGATAGCCATCTGTATAGGTTATGAAATACTCCTCTGAATGTGTCTAGTGTCCACCTAACACCTTGCATAGTTTTCTCAACATTATTAACTGTGTAGTCTATACTGTACCTCATATCCCCATAACTACATTTCCCAATTCCTTAACTCTCCCAACTCATCCTGCATCCTCCCTCTAATCTGACTTCATCAGTTGGAAGTTGTTTCTGTCTTGATTGTTTGGTTTCTTTTCTTTTCTTTAGATTCCACATGTAAGTGAAATTATGTAGTATTTGTCTTTCTCAGTCTGACTTACTTCACTTATCATGATAACTTTTAATTCAATCCATGTTGTTTCAAATGATAGGATTTCATATTTTATGGATGAGTAATACTCCATTGTTAAATGTGCCACAGCTTCTTTATCTTAATGTCAGTTGGTGGCCATTTAGGTTGTTTGCATATCTTAGCTATTGAAATAATGATGCAATAAACATGGGGGCATATATATGTTTTGAATTAGTGTTTTGGATTTCTCTGAATAAATACACAGGAGTGAAACTGTTAAATCATAAAATAATTTCATTTTTAACTTTTTTTGAGGAACCTCCATATTGTTTTACGTAGAGCCTGGACAAATTTTTAAATTCACCAACAGTACACAAGAATTTTCTTTACTCCATATGCTAACATATACTTGTTTATTAATTTATACCTATTGATGATTGTCATGTGACCAAAGTGAAGTGGTATCTCACTGTAGTTTTAAATTTCATATCTCTGATGAGCAGTGACATTGAGCATCTTTTAATATGTCTACTGGCCGTCTAAATGTCATATTTGAAAATATGCCTCTTCAGGCTTTCTGCTCATTTTTAACTTTTGTTTTCCTGTTGAGTTTTGTGTTTTTTAATTAATTTTGGATATTATCCACTTATTGGATGCCTCACTGGTGAATATCTTCTCTGATTCTGTAAGACATTTTCTCGTTTTGCTGATTTTCTTTTTTTTTTTCTTTTTGGCTGTAAAAATACTTTTCAGTCTGATGTAGTCCCATTTGCCTTCTTATTTTTTTCCTTTGTTTTTCTTTCCTGAAAAGGTATCATTGAAGACATTGCTATATGTAATGTCCGAGAGGTCACTCCCTATGTTCTCTTCTAGGAGTTTTATGGTTTCAGGTTATATTTAAGACTTTAATCCATTATGAGTTTATTTTTCCACATGCATATATCTATCCAGTTTTCTCAGATCCATTTATTAAAGACTGTCTTTACCCTAATGTAAATTTGTGCTTTCTTTATTATAGATAAATTGACTGTATAAACATGAATTTGTTGTGGATGTTTTTTTTTCCATTGATCTCTTTGTTTTTATGCAAATACTATGCTGTTTTGATAACTGTGGCCTTGTAGAATAATTTGATATCTGGTAGCATGATTCCTCTAAGTTCATTCTTTATTTCCAGGCATTTTCTGGCTAGTCTAGGTCTTTTATGATTACTTATAAATGTTAGTATGATTTGTTCTAGTTCTGTGAAGAATGCAACTGATATTTTGATGGGAACTGCATTGCATTTTTATATTGCTTTCAGTAGTATGGATATTTTAACTATATTAATTGCTTCTATCCATGAACAAAGTCAGTATTTTCATTTATTTATAGCTGTTTTGAATTCTTCCTTCAGTGTTTCATAATGTTCTAAGTACATGTATTTTACTTCCTTGGATAAGATTATTCCTAAGAATTTTATTTTATTTATATCTTACAGGTTGTGTAAGAATGCAATCAATTTCTAGATATTAATTTTCTATCTTGCAAATTTACTAAATTTATTTGTCAGTTCTAAAAATTTTGGGGTCAAATCTTTGGGATTCTCTAGATATTGTATCATGTCATCTGCAAACAATTATAGTTTTACTTCCTTTCTAATTTGTATTCCTTTTATTTTTTTCTTGTCTTGTTCCTGTGACTAGGACTTTCAGTGCCATATTGAATAAAAGTCATGAAAATGGCTTTCTTTTATTGTTTCTTGTCTTAAAGAGAATTTCTTTAGCTTATTCCCATTAAATATTATGTTAGCTGTGGGTTTATCATATATAGATTTTATTAGATTGAGATATGTTCCTGTTATTCTCAATTTACTGAGCATTTTTAAAATAAATGGCTGCTGAATTTTGTCAAATGCTTATTCTGCATCTATTGGAATAACCATATGATCTGTTTGTTTGTTTATGTGGTGTATTATGTTAATTGATTTATGTATATTGAACCAACCTTGCATCTCGGAAATGAATCTCACCTGATCATGTGTATGATTTTTTTAATGTATTGCTGAATTTAATTTGCTATTATTTTATTGAGAACTTTTACATTTATGCTCATTTGAGATTTTTACCTATACCTTTTTTTTTTATTTGCATTGTCTTCATCTGGTTTTGAAATCAGTGTAGTGGTGTCATAAAACTAATTTCAGAGCCAGCAACTTTCTTAAAATTATTGAAAAGCTTTGAGAAGAATAGATGTTAATTCTTTTTTGAATATTAGGTAAAATTCACTAGTGAAAACATCTGGTCCAGAACTTTTTTTTTCACTACTTTTAGTAACTTTTTTTCATTCTCTTCTGGCCTACAAGGTTTCTATTGAGAAATCTGTTCATAGTCTAATGGGAGCTCTGTTGTAAGGAAGTTGTCTTTCTGTTGCTGCTTTTAAGATTCCCTCTTCATCTTTAACCTTTGCCATTTTAATTATAATGTGTCTTGGTATAGGCCTGTTGGGATTCATTTTAATTGGGACTCTGTGCTTCTTGGGTTTGCGTGTCCATTTCTTTTACGAGCTTAGAAGTTTTTGGTCATTATTTCTTCAAATAGGTTCCTGATAACTTGCGCCCTCTCTTCTCTTTCTGGTAAACCAATGATTCAAATGTTGTTATTTTAATGTTGTCCCAGAGATCTCTCAGGCTATCCCCATTTTTAAAAATTCTTTTTTCTCTTTGCTCTTCCATTTTGGTATTTTTGGCTACTTTCTCTTCCAAATACCTGATTTAATTTTCTGCTTCTCCAACATGTTTTATTCTTTCTAGTGTAGTCTTCATTTCAGTTATTGTGTTCCTCAGTTCTGATTGGTTGTTCAGCATGGTTTCTATGTCTTTTTTTATGGTTACTATCTCTTTGTTGAAGTTTTCAGTAGGTCTCTTAAGCACTCTTATAACCCATGTTCTAAACTCTTGTTCTGGTAGATTGATTGCCTTCATTTCATTTACCTTTATTTCTGGAAGTTTCTTTTGTTTATTTATTGGGGACATATTTTTCTGTTTCCTGATTCTGGCTTCTTTTCTGTATTTGCTTCTATGTAGTAGGTACATCTCTTATATTTCTTTGTCTTTGCTTGGTGACCTTATGTAGTATGTGTCCTGTGTTATCCAATCCTGCTATCTCTTTGATGTTCTGTGTGTGTTACCTAGAATTTTTCCTTGAGTGTGCTGTGTGTGGTCTTCACTTGTAATTGAGTGGTATGCCACTCACAGCACCCCATTAACTGTCTGCAGGAAGTGGCAGAGTAACACCTAATGCTCTTTGGTCCGCCGCACACAACCACACCTGCTGAAGTCAGCAAGAAGGTTTTCCACTATTAGTTAGTTGGGACTGATAACTCATCCATCTAGAGTGCTTTGTGATGCCAGGCAAGTGTCTAGAAGGACTTTGTTTACTTTTGTAAAAGAAATAAAAATAGAAACAGACAAATAAACATACAAACAAATATACAAGAAAAGTGCCTACGAGCCCCATGGTCTGCTACTCAGAGCAGAGCTTTACCTTCCCTGCTGGTGGAAATGATGGCAGAGCAGCACGGAAAGTTTCCCAGGCAGACTTGGACAGCTATCACTGCAAAAGACTGTCTCCCACTACTAGTACGGCAGGCCTGATTGGTTTGCAGCTCTAAGTTCCTCTATGTGGGCATGGCAACAATTCAGTGTGCCAGAACACACTTTAAATAAAAATGAAAGAAAGAAATATCTGTAACAATAATACAAAAATAATAAAAATTAATAATGAAGATTAAAAATTAAAATAAAAATTAAAAAATTAAAAACGTACACAAATATTTTAATTTAAAATTAAATTAAAGAAATGAAATACAAATAAAATAATCATGAGAGTTCCAAAAAGAAGAAAAAAGAAAAAGAGTAAAATTATTTAAAAAAATAAGTTTTGTGTAAGTCTTGTTTTAGAAAATGAATAAGAGAATTAAAGTCAAATTGAAAAGAAAGAATAAAAACCTTTTAAATCTATTTTTTGCTGTGAGTCTCCTAGTCTTTCTTTTTCTGCACACTTCTAGTTACTCTGGAGGAGCAGCAGAGTGGTATCAAAAGCTCTCCAAAGAGTCACCAACAGATATTCCTGCAAAAGTCTGCAAGAACAGGATTCCTCACTAGCTGGGGTAGGCCAGAAACTCAGCCAAGAATAGTTGGATTGGGCAAACCTCTAGTGTACCTGAGCACAGTTTTAGAGACTGGCTTCCAAGTTCTGCTCCCAACAAGTTGCTCTAAGAACGAGCTCCCCCATGTTCTTCCACCATTCTGCTACTCTGCTGGTTTTCACTCTTGTTGCCTCTTGGCCTCCCCTGTCCCATGCACTCCTGAATAGTCCTGTCACAATCTGCCTCTGTTCCCTTCCCCCTGTCCCACTCACCCCTTCTCTCTAACCTTTAGGTGTTTCTTTGCGATGCATGGATTTCTCAGCTGTCATTGTGTCTGTCACTCAGGGTTCTTTTTCTTGGCTCCTGAACAGCCGTTCAATTGTGTTTTCTGGGAGATGACTTAGGTACCTCTTCTCTGGTCTCCATCTTGCCCTCTGTCCTGGCATACTATTTCTCCTGAATATGATTTTAAAGAGAAAGAAAAAATAAAGACATGAAGGAAAAAATTAGAGAAAATCTAGCATAAATTAAAAATAAAATTAAATTTATAAATAAAAAATAAAGTAAAATAATTAAAATATATTTAAAAGAAATTGAGAAAATCTAAGATAGTGGCAAGAGAGCAGAAACTTCCAACATCACCTGGATAATACAATTGAACAGCTGAGATTCAACATGGGAAACCCTGAGTGGCACAGTCTCAGCTGACAGATACACTCATTGCAAGAAAACACATGAGGATTAGAGAAAAGGGTCCCAATGAAAGAGGACGAAGGGAAAAGAGCAGAGATGGGGTTCCAAAATGAGAAATGACCAGGGCTGACAGAAGGAACAGGGAGGAAGCCAAAAGACACTGGCTGAAGAGCAACACAATCCCAGGTGGATTGAAGGCTAAGTGGTGACAAAAGCAGATGCAAGAGTGGCTGAAACCCTGTGAGACCATAGGTGAGTTGAAACCCCAACTAGTGGCAGCATGCTAGGGACCCAACAAGAGTGGCACACCCTGGTACATGTTTGAGGCTGAACAAAGCATCTGAACTGCCCTGGGTGAGGGCACAGACCCCAGCTGAAGCAAGGCCCCATGAAGGCCAATCAGCTATGGGTGAATTTGAAACTGAAAGCTGGCTGCCACATTCTGCTTCCAGCCCATCTGTGTTCACCTTGTCCAGGGGTCTTTTATGAACAAACTAGTGGTGCAGTGGAGTCAACAACCAGGGAAGCTACCAGAAGAAACAAAGCTGCCACAGACCACAACTCTCTCAAACCCAAGCAGAAACCAAAGGCACTGAGCATGACTATTTTACCTAACTTTCCCAAATCCTACCAACCCCTAACTCCACCAAGTGTCTGGTCTACAGTCAACTTGAAAAACAAAACAAAAACAAAAGGCAAACAAACCTGTGCTCTTTTCAACAAAACCCACACCCACAGAAACAAGCGGTAGAGTCCAGGAACAGAACAACAGCAGCTTTTCTCTGCACTGATCTCAGAGGCATAGCACACCATCTCCAACCATATTAAAACAAACAAACAAACAAACAAAAACAACAACAAATCAAGACCAAGGTGACTGGATGAAAAAAAGATAAGCCCACTTTACAGAAAGGCTCCCAGAATAAAATTTTGGATAACCAAGAAAAACATATTGAAAATCACTACAGCATCATGATCTGGGGAAAAAAAAAAAGAAAGAAATACATGTTTATATCTGCCACAAAAATAACCCTGATGCACCCCCTCAAAAAAGAATCAAATACACTGAATACCTTAGAATTCAAAACTGCTGAAAAAGAAAATAAAATATTTCAAAAGAAAAGAAAACTCTAGATCTGGAAATATATTATCTAAATGACAGAATTCTACCCTGCAGTTCTTAAAATACTTAGAGTGCTTTAAAATTGCTGGCAGAGTACCCAGAAAGAAATAAATGATTTCAGAATGAAAATCTGTGAACAAAAGAAACATTTTACAAAGAAATTGAAGATATAAAAGAAGAATAAAATATAAATTCAAAACATAAACAAGGCAATAAAAGAACTGAGAAATGAACTACCTACCATGGGGAACAGGGCCAACTAGATGGAGAAAAGAATTAGTGATATCAAAAATTGGATCATGAAAACAACAAAAAAGAGAATAGAGACTTCAGAGTCAAAAGAATAGAAAGATCTCTACAAGAATGATCTGACTCCAGAAGAAAGAATATTAGAATAAAAAATAAGCAGAAGGTACAGAACAGAATTTTACAGAGAGCTTACTAGAACAAATAGTAGAAGAGAAATTTCCAAGTGCATGGAAAGATCCGGGACCCAAAATTCAAGAAGCAAAAAGAACCCTTAGCTACCAGGACCCCAGCAGATCTTCTCAAAGGCACATTGTACTGAATATGTTAAAAATCAAAGACAAAGGAAGAATTCTTAAGGCAGTCAGGGGGAATAAGTCTATAGCTTTAAAGGAAAGCCCATCAGGCTATCATCACACTTCTCAGCAGAAATTCTACAAGCCAAAAGGAAGTGGAATTACACATTGAAAATGAGAAATTACCAGCAAAGAATAATTTAGCTACCAAAATTATTTTTCAGATATAAAGAGGAATAAAGACATTTTCATACATACAAAACCTTAGCAAATTCTCAAGCACAAGGCCAGGTTTTCATAAAATACTGAAGAAGACAATTTGACCTGAAATAAAAAATAATCAAAATAAATGGGGAAGAGATGAAACAAAAAAGTAAATATAAAAGGGAGGAAGTAATGGCCATAGAAAATCCTCATATATCAATCATCACCAAAAATGTGAGTGGGCTAAACTTATAACTGAAAAATCACTTCCACAGTGGTTGTACCAGTTTGCACTCCCACCAGCAGTGTACCAGAGTTCCCTCTTCTCCACGTCCTCTCCTTGTCTTGTTGACACTACCATTCTAACAGGGGTTTTTGATTTGCATTTCCCTGATAGCTAATGAGGATGGGCATTTTTTAATATGTCTGCTGGCTATTTGTATTTCTTCAGAGAGTAAGTGTCTGTTTAGTTCTTCTGCCAACTTTTTCATTGGGTTATTTGATTTTTTGTAGTTAAGTCTTATTAGTTCTTTATGTATTTTAGATATAAGACCTTTATCTGAAGCGTTATTTGCAAATATTTTCTCCCATTCAGTGGGTTATCTCTTTGCCTTGTTGATGCTTTCCTTTGCTGTGCAGAGGCTTTTTAGTTTGATATAGTCCCATTCATTTATTTTTGCTTTTACTTCCCTTGCCTTTGAAGACAGGTTAATAAAGTCTTCCTTGAGTCCTAGGTCTGTAAGTTTAGTACCAATGTCTTCTTCTATAGAGTTTATTATTGCAGGTCTTATATGAAGGTCTTTAATACATTTAGAGTTAATTTTTGTAGATGGGGAGAGTTCACAGCTCATGTTCATTCTTTTGCGTATGTTTTTCCAGTTTTCCCAGCACCACCTACTAAAGAGGCTGTCTTTTCCCCATTGTATGCTTTTTGCTCTTTTAACAAAAATTATTGGTCCATAAATTTGTGGGATTATTTCTGAGGTTAAAGTTCTATTCCATTGGTCTCTATTTATGTTCTTCTGCCAGTACCAAGCTGTTTTGACTATTGATGCTTTGTAATATAAATAGAAGTCAGGAAGTGTAATGCCACCAGCCTTATTCTTTTTATGTAGCATTGCTTTGACAATTCGAGGTCTTTTATGGTTCCATATAAATCTAATAATTCTTTTATCTATTTCACGAAAGTATGATTGTGGGATTTTGATGGGTATTGCATTAAATCTGTTGATTGCTTTGGGCAGAATGGCCATTTTAACAATGTTAAGTCTTCCTATCCATGAACAAGGGATATTTTTCCACCTCTTAAAGTCTGTTTCAATTTCTTTCAAAATTGTCTTATAGTTTTCTGTGTATAAGTCTCTCACGTTCTTTGTTCAGTTAATTCCCAGGTATTTCATTCTTTTTGTTGTGTTAGCGAAAGGAATTGACTCCCTCATTTCTTTTTCTGAGGATTCATTGATTGCATAAAGGAATGCTGTTGATTTTTATACATTGATTTTGTATCCTGCAACTTTACTATATTCGTTAATTGTTTCTAATAGTTTCCTGGTGGAATCTTTGGAATTTTTTATATAAAGGATCCTGTCATCCACAAAAAGTAACAATTTAAAAAGAAAACATCACAAAGTAGAAGACTGGATTAAATACAAAAACCCATTCATATTCTGACTTCAAGATACACACAACAGTCATAAGGACAAACAGAGACTCAGAGTGAAAGGGTGGAAAACAACACTCCAAGGAAATGGAATCCAGAGAAAAGCAGGAGTTGACATAATTTACAAACCAATGCTAACAGATCTACCAATAGAAGAGACTGACAAAAACACAATTACAGTAGGAGCCCTAAACACCCTCTTAACAGCCATGGACAGATTACTGCAACAGAAAATAAATAAGAAAACATAAGCTTTGAATTATACATTACAGCAATTGGATGTAGTTGACTTAAGACACTTCATCCAACAAAAAATGTCTATACCTTCTCTTCTAATGCACATAGAAAATTCTAAAGAATAAACCATACGCTGGAACACATAACCAACCTCAGCAAATTCAAAAAGATTGAAATCATACCAAATATATTCTCAGATCACAGAGCTTGAAATTAGAGATCAATTGCAATAGGAAGCAGAAAATAATTATATATACATTGAGATTAAACAACATTTTATTTAAAAATGACTGGATTAAAGAACAAATAAGAGGTTGAAAAATACATAGAAACTAATGACTATGAAAGTACAAGGTATTAAAAGTATTGGGACATAGCAAAAGCAGCAATAAGAGGATAATTTATATCATTATGGGCCTATTTTAAGAAGCAAGAAAAATCACAAGTAAACAGTTTAACATCCCATCTTAAAAACTAGGAAAAGAAACAGGTAAAACCAAAATCACAATAAAAAATGAAATAATAAAAATTAGAATACAACCTATAGCAAGACAATTGAGAACAGCAAGACAATAGAAAAAATTAATGCAACAAAGAGGTGCTTATTTGAAATAAATCAATAAAACTGACAAACCCCAGGCTGAACCAACCAAAAGACAAAAAGAAAGGACACAAATAATCAAAATTTGAAAGGAAAAAATTACTACTGAAAATGCAGAAATACAAAGAATCATTAGAAAATATCATGAAGGGCTTTATGCCACTCAATTTATCACCTTGAAAAAAAATGGAGAAATTTCTAGAAACATATAGTCTACCTAGACTGAACCAAGAAGAACTGGACAATATAAAAGACCAGTCAACAGCAATGAAATTGAAATAAACCTCCTTAAATAAAAAAGGCATGGACAAGACATTTACACAAATAAGTTTTACTGAGTATTCAAAGAATAATTAATGCCTATCTTCAGACTTTTTCAAAAAATTGATAATGGGGCAATACTTCCCAACTCATTCTCTGGGGCCAACATTACCTTAATACCAATGTCTGGTAAGGATAACACAAATAGAAAATCCTATAGGCCAATATATCTGATCAACACAAATGCAAAAATTCTAAACAAAATATTAGAAAATAGAATCCAACAAGGCATCACAAAAATCATACACCATGATCAAGCTGGATTTATCCGAGAGGCATAAGGATAATTCAACATATGCAAATCAATCAATGTGATACACCATATAAACAAAATAATAGATAAAGATCATATGATCATATAAATTGTGTCAGAAAAAACATTTGACAAGATACATTTATTTATGATCAAAACACTAAATAAAATAGGTGTAGAATGAAAGTACCTCAATATAATAAAGGCCATATATGACAAATCCTCAGCTAATACCATACTAAATGGGGAAAAGCTGAAGCTTATTTCCCTAAAATCATAAACAAGACATGAATGTCTGTTGTCACCATTGCTATTCAATATATTACTGGATGTTCTAGCCAGAACAATTAGGCAAGGGACAGGAATAAAAGATACCCAAATTGGGGGAAAAAAATTAGTCACCATTTGTAGATGACATGATCATTTCTATAGAAAATTTCAAGGACTCCACCAGAAAATTATTAGAAACAATTACAAATACAGTAGAAGTACAGAATATCAAATCAATGTATTAATATAAAAATCAATTACATTTCTAAATGCAACTACAAAACTTCAGAAAAAGAAATGAAAGAATCAATACTGTTGTTATTGCAACAAAAATAATAAAATAACTGGGAATTAACAAAGCATGTGAGAAACTTATAAACTGAAAATTATATGACACTATTAATAGAAAAGGACACAAAAATTGGAAAAATATTCCATGTTCATTGATAAGAAGACTTAATATTTTTAAAATGGCTATATTACCCAAAGCAATATAAACATTTATTGTGATTCCCAACAAAAATCACACAAACTTTCTTTCATTAAATAGAATTTAAAAATTCATTATCAGATTTTTATGGAACCACAAAATACCTCAAATAGCCAAAGAAATTCCACATAAAAAGAGTAAGAATGGAAGTATCATGCTTTCCAATTTCCATTTACTGTACAATGCATCAATAATAAAAATAGTTGGGATTGGCAGAAAAACAGACACATACAACAATGGAACGGAATAAAATAACAGAAATAAATTCATAAATATATAAACAAAAATTTTTGATAAAAGAGCAAATAATGTAAAATGGGAAAAAGAAAGTCTCTTCAGTAAATGGTGGTAGAAAAATTTAAAAATCTCATGCAAAATAATAAATCTGAAATGTGACTGTCACTATATACTAAAATTAATGTGAAATGAATTAAAGACTTCCACATCAGATCTAAGACAATAGACTGCATAAAAGGAAACATGAGTACTAAACTTATAGACCTCAGGTTCAGAGAGGCTTTCATGAATCTGATCTCAAAGGCAAGGGAAGAAAAAGCAAAAATAAATGAATGGGGCTACATCAAACTAAGAAGCTTCTGCACAGCAAAATAAACCATAAAAAATGCAAAGAGGAAGCCAACTGATTGAGAGAAAATATTTCTGATAGAGGACTAATATCTAAAATAAAGAATTCATATGACCGAACAAAAACAAATGAACAAACAAAGAATCCAATTAAAAAGTTGGCAGAGAACCTGAACAGACACTTCACCCATGAAAACATACAATTGGCCAATAGACACATGAAAAAATACTCATTGTCACTGCCTATTAGGGAAATGTAAATCAAAACCACTATGAGATACCACCTCACTGAACGGCCCAGACTCAAGACAGTTTAGATTGGATCCTCTTGGGTACTAGTAGGGTGATATAAACCCTTGCCTAGGTGAGATCTGGACAATTCCAGTTGGACCACCTTATCCTGTGTGAGTTTTCTGATCCTTCCAGACCAGAAAGGGATGATTGATTAGACAGAGAGAGACAGCCACACTGACAACATGAGGCAAGTAGGAGTCAGAACAACAGTTCTTTATTGAGTGTGTCTGGGTTTAAGCCAGCTGAGTCTGATAAAGGAATCAGCCCTGAATAGGAGTTGAAGGCGAATTTTTATAGGGACATGGTTGGACAAGAGCCAGATACCTGGTGGGTATGGGGCCTGTTTCCTGTTCCTTGTTCCAGCTCTAACCCAGGTTATTGTCTATTCACTATGTTCTTGCCACTCCAGTGGTTTGGCCCGGGGTGGTTTGGCCTTGTATTGTGTCCTAGTGGTTGAGCTGTTTGGCCAGTCCTGTGCCTGTATAACACAACAGAATGTGGATTAGAAAAAAGATGCTGATGTAAAAATATCTTGGAGGGGGTTAACTCTGGCCCTTACATTACTATCTTTTATTGATGATAGAAAGAGGGCATCACTCTCTTTAACTACTTCCTGCAGGTGCGAGGTCATTGTGGGAAGCCTGGAAGAAAAATATTAAATGCCTTGGGGAATGTGTGATAGGGTTTCAAAAGGATGAATAATGTGAGCAAGTGCATAATGCAAGGGTAAAACAGGAGAAGCAAGCTTATACTGATTAAGGGTCCTAAAGAGGGTAACATAACATCCAGGTTAATTTTCTCAAGGTACATGGGAAAACAGATCAGATAGACTCTTCAAGATCCTATTGTCTAAAAGTTTTGAGCCAGGTGGCTTTTTCTAAAATTCTCTGAGTTTATTCTTTAATTTGTTTTGTAGAATTAATGTAAAAACAGCAAGACTTATTAGCAATCTTACTAACTTGGCAGAGTTCAAGGTACAATAGATAGCTATTCCTAAGCTTGTCTCCCAATGTCAGGGCTGTTGTTCCAAGAAGTGGCAGCAATAGACCTATCAACTCTTTGATATTGCAGCTTGCCAGGCTGAGTTAAACTTAGTTCCTCTTAGCCTCTTCAAGCTTCATTTTGTTAACAATTTCTGTTTCATCATTTCGCTATCTTTGACTGGTAACAGAAATCTTTGGGGGATGAGATGAGGGTCAGGCTTCTATAACTGCTTTAGACCTGGGCAGGGAGATCGTGTTGTCCCTGCCTATGAGATTGTTGGCTGAGGGTGGTGAAACATTAGGCCTAGAAAAATTTTGGTGACTCAAAGCTGTAACTCTCCTTGAGTTAGTGTTCTAAGTGATAAACGTATTTATGAGGCCTCCAAAGTAAAAGACATGGGCTATTGGCAAGAAATAGACTGAATATGAGCCCAAATCTAGGAGATCCATTTAAACCCACAATCTAGCAGCTTCCAGAGTAAAGAGGTCCAGATTGAGCTGTCAAAACAGGATAAATGGATATTAATCAAGAAATTAACAGGCTTACCTGCCATGTCCAGGGTCATTAATACTTTTATCCCTGTCTTGAGAATGGGCTTTCCTAGGAGCTGCTGGGAACCTCATAGCTCAACAGATGATCACAGCCACTTGTGGAGGAGGAGTTTGTCCCTGTTCCCCTCAGAACAGGGGACAATCTCCTCTCTGCCACCTTGTGTCCTTTTAGCTTGAATTTGAGGGCACAGCTGCTTCTGAGGACTAAGGCACTCTTTGTTTTAGAAGTCTGGGGCTCTACATTCAAAGCAGGTTCCTTTATCTGGCATCTTTTGGGATCCTAGGGTGGCCCTGAAGTGGTTTTAGCCTTGTTCTCTTTACCACTGTGGCTAAAAGTCTGGCCTGTCTCTAGTCTTGTCTCTGGTCTCACTGTCCCTTTCTTCCTCATCTTTCTTGTCTTGGTTTCTAAGGATATTGAAATAAACTTCCTTGACCTTCCTTAGGATTTGAGCCTTCTCATCAGGGAT
>PVJL010019384.1:0-13974 GCA_004026885.1 Lyroderma lyra | reverse complement strand
TAATCTGTCTTCTTGTGGAAAGTGTCTGTCCAAGTCCTGTGCCGATGTGTTCATGGGATTGTTTGTTTGTCTGTTGTTGAGTTCTAGGAGTTCTTTATATAGTTTACGTTTTAAACCTCTTTCAGTCATTGCTTGCAAAAGTCTTCTCCCACTCTGTCGGTAGCCTTTTTGTTTCTTGATGGTTTCTTTGGCTGTGCAGAAGCTTTTACGTTGGGTACAGTCCCATTCATTTCTTTTGACTTTTACTTCCCTTGCATTTGAGGTAACATTCATCAAACTCTTTCTGAAGCAAGGTCTACAGGTTTGGGACCTAAGCTTTCTTCTATGCAATTTATCATTATTGGTAGCATGTTTAGGTCTTTGGTCCAGTTTTAGTTAATTTTGGTATATGTTGAAAACTGTCAGTCTAGTTTCATTCTTTTGTATTGGATATTCTCTATGCCTTAGCACTGTTCATAGAAAATGGATTCTTTGCTTCATGTTATATTTTGGCTTTCATAGAAAACAATCTTTACATATATATGTGGGATTTCACTTTTCCTTTATTGATGTGTGTGTGCCTATATTTCTGCCAATACCCTGCTGCTTATATTATTGTGATTTTGTGTTGTAGATTGAAGTTAAAGGCTGTGAAACTTTCAACATTATTTTTTTTTTCTTTCGGATGCCTGTGTTTATTTGGGGCCTTTTTAGATTCCATAGAAATCTGTTGACGTTTTCCTTGAAATTTTTCAAAAAACTGTTCTTGGAATTTTGATGGGGATGGCATTAAATCTGTTCATTGCTTTGTGTAACATGACCATTTCAATGAGGTACATTCGTCCCATTTATGAATATAAAATATCTGCATTTTTATGTGCCTTCTTCAATTTCTTTTTCCTTTCAGCGTTTATTTATTTATTTATTTATATTCATTTTTATTGATAGACTTATTGGTGTTACATCTGTTAGCAAGGATTTCATAGGTTTCAGGCATAAAATTCTACTGTACACTGTCAACTTGATGTATAAACAGATCACCACCTAATGCGACGTCTCTTTACATCACCTTATATTTATCTTCGCCCCCTCCTCTCCCAGCCCCCCCGTTTTCTCCCCTCCCTAACCCACTCATCCCCAAATAAACATTAAATTATTGACTGTGTCCATGGATTATTTGTTTGTTAATTTTATTTTTTCTTTGCTTTCAGTTTTATACTCCGCATATGAGTGAAGTCTTACAGATTTTGATTTTTCTGTGGGGCTTATTTCCCTAAGCATGATGATCTCCAGGTCCATCCTTTTTGTTGCAAATGACAATATTTCACCTTTTCTTATAGCTGAGTAATATTCCATCAAAAATTAACTCAAAATAGATTAAAGACCTTCATATAAGACCTGTAACAATACAACGTATAGAAGAAGACATTGGTACTAAACTTATAGACCTAAGACTCAAGGAAGACTTCATGAACCGGTCCTCAAAGGCAAGGGAAGTATAAGCAAAAATAAATGAATGGGACTATATCAAACTCAAAAGCTTCTGCAAAGCAAAAGAAAACTTCAATGTCTTTTAACATCTTGTGTTTTCAGAGAATAGGTCCCTCAGCCCCTGTGTTAAGATTCTTCTCAGCGTTGAGATTAGGGTTAACATACAAATTAGGGTATGTGTTGGACTGATCTTTAGGTTTATTGCTGTTTTTAGGTGGGTCGTGTCAGTTAGAGCTAGAGTTATAACTAAGGTTAGGGTTAGCGTTCAGTTGGTCATTAGAATTAGGGATAAGATTAGGGTTATATTGACTTTTGAAGTTCGGGTTTCACTCTCAATTACTGTTATTATTAGGCTTAGTGTTATTCCTAGAATTTGGTTTAAGGGAAAGCAAGGGTTATGTAATGGGTAGGTTTAGGTATGTGCTTATTGTCTGATGAGGTTAGAAACCATGTTATGTTCAGTTAACTAGCTATGGTTAGCATAATATTTAGTGTTAGGTTTAGGGTTAGAGTTATGTTTGAGGTTATTTTTTTTTGGTTTTTAATTAGGTGTGGTGTAGGTTTAAGACCAATATAGGGGCTGTAGGGAAGCCTAGCATTAACTTTACGTAGACGTTATGGTTCAGATTTTGAGTGAGGCTAAGGGTTAAAGATAAGGTTAGGTTTGATTTTATTTTTAGGGTTAGCAGTAGAACAAAAGGTCCGATTGTGTTTAAGGTTAGATTTTGTGTTTAAGTTTAGGTCTTTTGGTTTTGTTCATGGTTCAATTGAGGGTTTGGTAAGAAGTAGTGTTTTATGGTAAGCTTTGATGCAGGATTGGCTCCAAATTGGGGATAAAGTTAGGGTTAGATTAAGGGCTCAGGCTAGGGTTAGATTTACAGTTATATATTAAGGGTTATGTTTTAAGTTAAGTTTAAGGTGAGGTTTTGAGTTTGGTATGAGATTGGGTTTAGTTTTGTTTCCATTTAGGTGCCAGATTACATTTAGGATTATGTACTGAGTAAGCTTCAAATTAGGTAAATGTTAGAATGAGTTTAGGTTCAGAACAGATTTTGTGACGATTGTTAGTGTTAGTGTAGGATAAGAATAAATTGTGAGATTAGGATGAAAATTTTAAATGAATTTTTTTTACTAAGGTTTAGGTTTCAGGTTTTGTTTTTCATTAAGTATAAGGATAGTGTTAGGTTCATCTTACAGTCTAGGTTTAGGGGTAAGGCTGAGTTTATGAATAGTGTTACGGATAGGGATCTTGTTATGTTTCCATTTAAAGTTTGGGTTGAGGTTGTGATTAAATTTAAGGTTACTCTTAAGATTAGCCTGACCATTGTTTTATGAGTTACTTTGAAATTGGGATTAGGTTTAGTGATCTTTTTAGTTTATATGCTGGGATTATGGTTGGTGAACGATGTAGTGAAGGGGTAGGATGAGGGTTAGAGTGATGTGTGAAGTTCGATTTTGGGTTAAAATTACTTTTAAGTTTCAGGTGTATGTTTAGGATTAAGACTCCCCTTAAGCTTTGTTTTAGGGTATGTGTGAACCTTTCAGTTAGGATTGTGATTAGAGATGAGGTTAGGTGTGAGGTTAAGTTTACGATCAGGTGCCGGTTAGGATGAGGGCCAAGATGATGTTGACACCCAGGGTTATGTTTAGGGTTACGCTTAGGGATTTTGGTTATGTTCATGGTTCATGTTCCAAGTAGATTTTGTTTTAGGTTTAGGGTTAGTGTTGGCTTTGACTCCAGGGTAAGGGTGTAAATTAGGATTGAGTTCATGGTTAACGTTAGAAAATAGGCCAGGGGTAGGGTTAGACTTAAAGTTAGGGATAAGTTTAAGATTCCATTATGAGTTCCTTTGAAACTTAGGGTAAATTTTGTGTTTACGGTTCACTTATGACTAAGCTTAGTGTTAGGTTCGTCATTGAGTTAGGTATTGTGTTTGGGATAGTTTTAATACTTATTCCTTTTATTTTTAATTTTTTCCACAACATTGGCATTTGAGATCATCAAAAGTGTTTTTCAACTTTCCATTTACCTAGAAGCAGGAATGGGGCCTGAACTCACATAGTCTATTCAAATGCTCATCATAGATCTCACTACTCAGTCTTCTCTCAGGTTTTCAAGAATAACTTCTCAACTCTCAAATCTCTTTACAGTTTTCAGATCAGTATTGAGAGGATGACTTCCCATCAAGATACCAAACACAAATGTCCGCATTTTCTTCCTTCCTCCCCTACCACAATGGGCAATCACATGTGAAATGCATAATAATGCGCATGAATCTCTTTTTCCCATTAAATCAAGGTTCCATTCTGTATTTTAGTTGTGTGAGAATATTTGTGAAATACTTACTATAATTCTGATTGGAATGCAAATCATAAATTAAAAAAAAATACCAGAGGCTTCTATTTTAAATATTCTAGAAGGCATGCACGCACAATCACTCTAGTATTTTGAACAGTCAACTGTAAATCATAATCAAAGTACATTGTGTGCTTGCTGTCCCCACCCCCTGCCGCTTCCCTTCTTCACTTAGGAAAACAGTTCAGTGGTGTGAGTACAGTTAAAGGAGGGGATGCCCCTGCTAAATATACGCTCACCTATCTCGCAGAATATACCGAGAGACAGTAAGTTGAGTTCATGTTATACACACATTAAATTCCTCCACAAGAGAACGGCTGCCTGTTCAACATGTATTATGGTCCGAGCCTCACAACCACTAAGTATAGGGTAAAACAGAGAAAGGTACGTACAGAATTGACCAGAACAAACCACCCTTTTACTCTGATTTATCTGGGATCAAGTAATGCCTTGAAATAGGTATGAAGTGATGCATCAAAATTATCCTTTTGAAAACCTCTGTACCCTGGTGAGAGAAGAGGCTTGGAGAGGCGGTTTTGCGCGAACAGGAGCGCCCTTGGGCCACCGGATCCCAGGCTGATGCAGGAAGACAACACTTGAAGGGCGCACACACCCTCCGCGATGTGAAGAGTAAGGCGCCAGGGACCTAAAATCATAAAATTGGCTGATCCCGAGGGCACAGTTGCAGGGCCAGTCAATCGGGGCCCCGAAGCTCTATCAAGTTCTATGATGTCTTGTGGCACTAGAGCCAATCAGGATACAATAGAACTGTCAGGACTGTGAGTTCCATAATGTGATGCATTGGGGAGCTGTGACCCTGGGAGAGGTTTAGAGGTAAGTTTAGGACTTGTGTTAAGGATGAGATTCTGCGCAGTTTCAGCTGTGGTGTTAGCCTTAGAGTTAGCTTTGAGGTTAGACGTTGGTTAAAATTGTGCTTAGTGTTCAGGGTATGTAAAGTTCAGGGTGAGAGGTATGTGTACCATTGTGGTTATGATTAGTGTAAGGATTCATCTTTGAGTTAGGCTATGAGTTAGGATTCAGGTCAGGTTCAGGGCAAGAGTTTGGATTGGGTTAGAAGAAGCTTTGAGGTTATGGTATTAAGAACATTTAAGTGAGAACTCTGGCTAGAAGGGCTATTGATAGAGTGAGGTATAATTTGAGGATAGAGTTAGATTTTTCGTTAGGCATATGCTTGGGTTAGGGTTTGGGTGAGTTAATGATTAGGTTTAGTTATATACTTAGGCAATGAGTTACCTTTGAATTTGGAGTTAGGTTGTAGGATAGGGTAGGAGAAGTGCCGGTTTAATGATGCGGAGCAGATTTCCGTTTATGATTCGGTTTTTAGGATTAGGGTGAGATTTAGCTTGGAGTTCAGCGTTGGTTGTCCATTCGAGTTGGGGTTGGGTTTCCAGTAAAAGTGAGTATGGGTTCCTTTCAGGGATAGTGTTATAGGAAGGCTCAGGTTTTCCACTAGGGCTCGGTTTAGCATTAGATTTCAGTTTAGGATTATTTCTTGAGAATATTATGAGATTTAGAGTTAGGGTTCAGTTTGCAGTAAAGCTGAGGGTTCTGTTTTAAATTAGGTTTGGATTTGGTGTTCTATTAGTTTGGGGGTTTATTTGTAACTTAGGCCAGGTTTATGGTTTGGGTTTCTTATTTATGTATTAAATTAATGACAGTGACATTGATTAGTATCATTACATTTCCAGTGTGCACTTCTATAATACATGATTCATATTCATATTTTGCATTGTGTGTTCAGCACCCAGAGTCACTTCTTCCTTCCCCCAATATTTGACCCACCCCTTTCCTCTTCTACCACCTCTCTTTTTCCTTACTTTCTTGCAACCACTAATGTGTTGTCTGTATTCATGAGTTTTTAGATTTTTCTTTGTTGCTTTCATTTTTACATCCCAAGAATGAGTGAATTTCCATCGTTCCGAGCTATTTCTATTTGATTGATTTCCCTTAGCATGGTAATCTCCAGACCCATCCATGTTGTCACAATCGACAGTGTTTCATCTTTATTTCTGGTCGAGTAGTGTATCACTGGGTGTTTGAACCACATCTCCTGCATCCAATCAATTGTTGAAGAACATGTTGGTTGTTGATATGTCTTGACCACCATAATTTGTACTGCAAGGAACACAGGGGTACGTATATCTCTATGAGTACATGTTTTCAGATTTGGAGGGTGGATACCCAGAAAAGGGATTGCTTGGTTGTACGGTATAAGTATTCTTAACTTTCTGTGGAACCTCTGTACTGTTTTCCATCGTTACTGCCAATTGACATGCCCCCCTGCAGCATATGAGTTTTCTTTATTCCTACAGCCTCTCCAACACTCGTTATTACTTGTCTTGTGGATCTTAGCCTTTCTATTAATATCAGGTATGAAGTGGTAGTTCATGGCATTACTCTAATAGCCAGTGTACTTAAACATTTTGTATGTATCTCTTGGGTGTTTGATTAATCTGTCTTCTTGGGGAAAGTGTCTGTTCAAGTCCTGTGCCCAGGTGTTCATCGGATTGTTTGTTTGTCTGTTGTTGAGTTCTAGGAGTTCTTCATATAGTTTAGGTTTTAACCCCCTTTCAGTCATTGCTTGCAAATGTCTTCTCCCACTATGTCAGTAGCCTTTTTTTTGTCTTAATGGTTTCTTTGGCTGTGCAGAATCTTTTACGATGGTTACAGTCCCATTCATTTATTTTGACTTTTACTTCCCTTTCACTTGAGGTAACATTCATCAAAAACTTTCTGAAGCAAGATCTACAGGTTTGGGACCTACAATTTCTTCTATGCAATTTATCATTATTGGTAGCATGTTTAGGTCTTTGGTCCAGTTTTAGTTAATTTTGGTATATGTTGAAAACTGTCAGTCTAGTTTCATTCTTTTGCATGTGATATTCTCTATGCCATAGCACCGTTTATTGAAAATGGATTCTTTGTTTCATGTTATATTTTTGGCTTTCCATAAAAAACAATCTTCACATATATATGTGGGATTACTTCTGGGTTTTCAGTTCTTCTTCATTGGAGTGTTTGTGCCTATATATCTGCCAATACCCTGCTGTTTATATTATTGTCATTGTGTGTTGGTAGATTGTAGTTAAAGAGTGTGGAACCTTCACCATTATTGTATTTTTTTCCTTCGGGTGCCTGTGTTTATTTGGGGTCTTTTTAAATTCCATAGAAATCTGTGGATGTGTTCCTTGAAATTTTTCAAAAAACTCTCATTGGAATTTTGATGGTGATGGCATTAAATCTGTTCATTGCTTTGTGTAACATGACCATTTCAATGAGGTACATTCGTCCCATTTATGAATATAAAATCTCTGCATTTCTTTGTGCCTTCTTCAATTTCTTTTTTTTTCAGCATTTATTTATTTATTTATTTATATTTATTTTTATTGATAGACTTATTGGTGTGATGTCTGTTAGCAAGGATTTCATAGGTTTCAGGCATAAAATTCTACTGTGCCTTGTCAACTTGATGTATAATCAGTTCACAATCTAATGGGACTTCTCTTTCCATCACCTTATATTTAGCTTCGCCCCCTCCTCTCCCAGCCCCTCCCTTTTCTCCTCTCCCTAACCCACTCGTCCCCAAATAATCATTAAATTATTGATTGTGTCCATGGGTTATTTGTTTGTTAATTTCGTTTTTTCTTTGCTTTCAGTATTACAGTTCTTTGATTATTCTGTGTGGATTATTTCCCTAAGCATGATGATCTCCAGGTCCATCCGTGTTGGTGCAAATGACAATATTTCGTATTTTCTTATAGCTGAGTAATATTCCATCAAAAATTAACTCAAAATTGATTAAAGACCTTCCTATAAGACCTGTAAAAATACACTGTATGGAAGAAGACATTGGTACTAAACTTATAGACCTAGGACTCAAGGAAGACTTCATGAACCGGTCCTCAAAGGCAAGGGAAGTATAAGCAAAAATAAATGAATGGGACTATATGAAACTCAAAAGCTTCTGCAAAGCAAAAGAAAATTTCAATTTATTTTAACATCTTGTGTTTTCAGAGTATTGGTCCCTCAGCCCTTGTGTTAAGTTTCTTCTCAGCGTTGAGGTTAAGGTTAACATACAAATTAGTGTATGGGTTGGACTGATTTTTATGGTTATTGCTGTTTTTAGGTGGGTCGTGTCTTTTAGAGTCAGAGTTATAACTAAGGTTAGGGATAGCGTTCAGTTGGTCATTAGAATTAGGGTTAAGTTTTGGGTTACATTGACTTTTGAAGTTAGGGTTTCACTCTCAATTACTGTTATGATTAGGCTTAGTGTTATTCCTAGAATTTGTTTTAAGGGAAAGCACGGGTTATGTAATGGGTAGGTTTAGGTATGTGCTTATTTTCTGATGAGGTTAGAAACCATGTTATGTTCAGGTAACTAGCTATGGTTCGCATAATATTTAGAGTTAAGTTTAGGTTAAGAGTTAGGTTTGTGGTTATTTTTTTGGTTTTTAATTAGGGGTGGTGTATGTTTAAGACCAAGATAGGGGCTGTAGGGAAGCCTAGCTTTAGCTTTACGTAGACTTTATGGTTTAGATTTTGAGTTAGGCTAAGGGTTAAAGATAAGGTTAGGTTTGATTTTATTATTAGGGTTAGCAGTAGAACAAAAGGTCCGATTGTGTTTAAGGTTAGATTTTGTGTTTAAGTTTAGGTCTTTTGGTTTTATTCATGGTTCAATTGAGGGTTTGGTAAGAAGTAGTGTTTTATGGTAAGCTTTGATGCAGGATTGGCTCTGAATTGGTGATAAAGTTAGGGTTAGATTAAGCGCTCCGGCTAGGGTTAAGTTTACAGTTATATATTAAGGGTTATGTTTTAAGTTAAGATTAAGTTGAGGTTTGAGTTTGGTATGAGAGAGGGGTTAGATTTGTGTTACCATTTAGTTTCCAGATTACACTTAGGAGTACGTACTGACTATGCTTCAAGTTAGGTAAATGTTAGAATGAGTTTAGTTTCAGAACAGATTTTGTGATGATGGTTAGTGTTAGTGTAGGATAACAATAAATTGTGAGATTAGGATGAAAATTTTAAATAAATTTTTTTTACTAGGGTTTAAATTTGAGGTTTTGTTTTTAATTAAGTATAAGGATAGTGTTAGGTTCATTTTACAGTCTAGGTTTATGGGTAAGGCTGAGTTTATGATTAGTGTTATGGATAGGGTTCTTGTTATGTTTCCATTTAAAGTTTGGGTTGAGGTTGTGATTAAATTTAAGGTTACTGTTAAGATTAGGCTGACCATTGTTTTATGATTTACTTTGAAATTGGGATTAGGTTTAGTGATCTTTGTAGGTTATATGCTGTGATTATGGTTGGTGCACGATGTAGTGAAGGGGTAGGATGAGGGTTAGAGTGAGGTGTGAAGTTCGATTTTGGGTTAAAATTAGTTTTAAGTTTCAGATGTATGTTTAGGTTTAGGACTCCCCTTAAGCTTTGGTTTAGTATAAGTGTGAACCTTTCAGTTAGGATTTTGATTAGAGATAAAGTTAGTTGTGAGGTTAAGTTTACGATGAGGTGCAGGTTAGGATGAGTGCCAAGATTATGTTGTCGCCCAGGGTTATGTTTAGCGTTACGCTTAGGGATTTTGTTTATGTTCATTGTTCATGTTCCAAGTAGATTTTGTTTTAGGGTTAGGGTTAGGGTTGGCTTTGACTCCAGGGTAAGGGTGTAAATTAGGATTGAGTTCATGGTTAATGTTAGAGAATAGGCCAGGTGTAGGGTTAGATTTAAAGCTAGGGATAAGTTTAAGATTCCATTATGAGTTCCTTTGAAACTTAGGGTAAGGTTTGGATTTAGTGTTCACTTATGACTAAGTTTAGTGTTAGCTTCGTCAGTGAGTTAGGTGTTGTGTTTGGGATAGTTTTAATACATATTCCTTTTTTTAAAATTTTTGCCACCACGTTGGCATTTGAGATCGTCAAAAGTGTTTTTCAACTTTCCATTTACCTAGAAGCAGCAATGGGGCCTGAAAGTACATAGTCTATTCAAATGCTCATCATAGATCTCACTACTCAGTCTTCTCTCAGGTTTTCAAGAATAACTTCTCAACTGTCAAATCTCATTGTAGTTATCACATCAGGATTGAGAGGATGACTTCCCATCAAGATACGAAACAAAAATGCCAGCACTTTCTTCCTTCCTACCTGACCACAAAAAACAATCACCTATGAAATGTATAATAATGTGCATGAATCTCTTTTTCCCATTATCTCAAGGTTCCATTCTGTATTTTAGTTGTGTAAGAGTATTTCTGAAATACTTACTATAATTCTGAGTAGAATACAAATCATAAATAAAAAACAATACCACAGGCTTCTATTTTAAATATTCTAGAAGGCATGCACGCACAATCACTGTAGAATTTTGCACAGTCAATTGTAAATCATAATCAAAGTGCATTGTGTGCTTGCTGTCCCCACCCCTGACACCTCACTTCTTCACTTAGGAAAACAGTTCAGCAGTGTGAGTACAGTTAAAGGAGGTGATGCCACTGCTAAATATATGCTCACCTATCTCACAGAACATACAGATAGAAAGTAAGTTGAGTTCATGTTATACACACCTAAAATTCTCCGCAAGAGAACGGCTGCCTGTTCAACATGTATTATGGTCCCAGCTACAGAACCACTAAGTATAGTGTAAAACAGACAAAAGTACGTACGTAATTGACCAGAACAAACCACCCTTTTACTCTGATTTATCTTGGATCAAGAAATGCCTTGAAATAGGTATGAAGTAATGCATCAAAATTATCAATTTGAAATCCTCAGTACACTGGTGAGAGCAGAGGCTTGTAGAGGCAGTTTGGCACCAATAGGATCGCCCTTGGGGCACCGGATCCCAGGCTGATGCAGGCAGACAGCCCTTGCAGGGCGCACCACCCCTCCGCGATGGAAAGTGGAAAGAGCCAGGGACCTATAATCAGAACATTGGCTCACCGCGATGTCACTGTTGCAGGGCCAGCCATTTGGGGCCCCGAGGGTGTATCAACGGCTATGATGTCTTGAGGACCCAGAGCCAATGAAGAGACAATAGAACTGTCATGATTGTGATTTCCATAATGCCATGCAGTGGGTAGCTGTGACCCTGGGAGAGGTTTAGAAGTAAGTTTAGGACTTGTGTTAAGGATGAGATTCTGCGCAGTTTCAGCTTTGATGTTAGCCTTAGAGTTAGCTTTGAGGTTAGAGGTTTTGTTAAAATTGTGGTTAGTGTTCAGGGTAGGTGAAGTTGGGGGTGAGAGGTGTGTGTACTATTGTGATTATGATTAGTGTAAGGATCCATCTTTGAGTTAGGCTATGCGTTAGTTTTAAGGTTAGGTTCAGGGCAAGAGTTTGGGTTGGGTTACAAGAAGCTTTGAGATTATGGTATTAAGACCATTGAAATGAGAACTCTGGGTAGAAGGGTTATTGATAGAGTGAGGTAAAGTTTGAGGATAGAGTTAGTTTTATCTTTAGGCATATCCTTGGTTTAGGGTTTGGGTGAGTTAATGATAAGGGGTAGTTATATACTTAAGATTCGAGTTGCCTTTGAGGTTGCAGTTAGGTTTTAAGATAGGGTAGGAGAAGGGCCGGTTTAATGATGTGATGCAGATTTCAGTTTATGATTCGGTTTTTATTATTAGGGTGAGATTTAGCTTGGAGGTCAGGGTTGGTTTTCCATTCGAGTTGGGTTTGGATTTCCAGTAAAAGCGAGTATGGGTTCCTTTCAGGGATAGTGTTATAGGAAGGCTCAGCTTTTCCACTAGGCTGTGCAGAAGCTTTTACGTTGGTTACAGTCCCATTCATTTATTTTGACTTTTACTTCCCTTTCACTTGAGGTAACATTCATGAAACTCTTTCTGAACCAAAGTCTACAGGTCTGGGACCTACGATTTCTTCTATGCAATTTATCATTATTGGTAGCATGTTTAGGTCTTTGGACCAGTTTTGGTTAATTTTGGTATATGTTGAAAACGGTCAGTCTAATTTCATTCTTTTGCCTGTGATGTTCTCCATGCCCTAGCACCGTTTAGGGAAAATTGATTCTTTGCTTCATGTTATATTTTTGCCTTTCCATAACAAACAATCTTCACATATATATGTGGGATTACTTCTGGATTTTCAGTTTTTCTTCATTGGTGTGTGTGTGTGACTATATTTCTGCCAATTTCCTGCTGCTTATATTATTGCCTTTGTGTGTTATAGATTGAAATCAATGAGTGTGAAACCTTCAAAATTATTGTTTTTTTCCTACGGATGCCTGTGGTTATTTTGGGTCTCTTTAGGTTCCACACAAATCTGTTGATGTTTTTCTTGAAATTTTTCAAAAATCTGTCATTGGAATTTTGATGGGGATGGCATTAAATCTGTTCATTGCATTGTGTAACATGACCATTTCAATGAGGTTCATTCGTCACATTTATGAATATAAAATCTCTGCATTTCTTTGTGCCTACTTCAATTTCTTTTTTTTTTCAGTGTTTATTTATTTATTTATTTATTTATTTCTATTCATTTTTATTGATAGACTTAATGGTGTGACATCTGTCAGGAAGGATTTCACAGGTTTCAGGCATACAATTCTACTGTGCAATGTCAACTTGATGTATAATCACTTCACCACCTAATCGATGTCTCTTTATATCACCTTATATTTAGCTTCGCCCCCTCCTCTCCCAGCCCCTCCCTTTTCTCCAGTCCCTAACCCACTCCTCCCCAAATAATCATTAAATCATTGATTGCGTCCATGTGTTATTTGTTTGTTCATTTCGTTTTTTCTTTCCTTTCAGTTTTATATTCCACATATGAGTGATGTCATACAGTTCTTTGATTTTTCTGTGTGGATTGTTTCCCTAAGCATGATGATCTCCAGGTCCATCCGTGTTGTTGCAAATTACAATATTTCATCTTTCCTTATAACTGAGTAATATTCCATCAAACATTAACTCAAAATAGATTAAAGACGTTCATACAAGACCTGTAACAATACACTGTATAGAAGAAGACATTGGTACTAAATTTATAGACCTAGGACTCAAGGAAGACTTCATGAACCGGTCCTCAAAGGCAAGGGGAGTATGAACAAAAATAAATGAATGGGACTATATCAAACTCAAAAGCTTCTGCAAAACAAAAGAAAACCTCAATTTCTTTTAACCGGTCCATCCGTGTTGTTGCAAATGACAATATTTCATCTTTTCTGATAGCTGAGTAATATTCCATCAAAAATTAACTGAAAATAGATTAAAGACCTTCCTATAAGACCTGTAACAATACACTGTATAGAAGAAGACATTGATACTCAACTTATAGACCTAGTAATCAACGAAGACTTCATGAACCTGTCCTCAAAGGCAAGGGAAGTATAAGCAAACATAAATGAATGGGACTATATCAAACTCAAAAGCTTCTGCAAAGCAAAAAAAAAACTTCAATTTCTTTTAACATCTTGTGTTTGTCAGAGTATAGGACCCTCATCCCCTGTGTTAAGTTTCTTCGCAGCGTTGAGGTTAGGGTTAACATACAAATTAGGGTATGTGTTGGACTGATCTTTAGGGTTATTGCTCTTTTTTAGGTGGGTGGTATCAGTTAGACTCAGAGTTATAACTCAGATTAGGGTTAGCGTTCAGATGGTCATTAGAATTAGAGTTAATATTAGGGTTATGTTGACCTTTGAAGTTCGGGTTTGACTCTCAATTTTTGTTATGATTAGGCTTAGTGTTATTTCTAGAATTTGGTTTAAGGGAAAGCACGGGTTATGTAATGGGTACGTTTAGGTATGTGCTTAGTTTATGGTGAGGTTAGAAATCATGTTAGGTTCAGGTAACAAGTTATGGTTAGCATAATATTTAGGATTAGGGTTAGGGTTAGAATTAGGTTTGAGGTTATTTTTTTTAGTTTTTAATTAGGAGAGGTGTAGGTTCAATACCAAGATAGGGGCTGTACGGAAGCCTAACTTTAGCTTTAGGTAGACTGTATGGTTTAGATTTTGAGTTAGGCTAAGGGTTAAAGATAAAGTTAGGTTTGATTTTATTATTAGGGTTAGCAGTAGAACAAAAGGTCCAATTGTGTTTAAGGTTAGATTTTGTGTTTAAGTTTAGGTCTTTTTGTTTTATTCATGGTTCAATTGAGAGTTTGGTAAGAAATAGTGTTTTA
>PVJL010019383.1:0-13981 GCA_004026885.1 Lyroderma lyra | reverse complement strand
CACAAAACCCCGATGAAACGGGAACCTCAGAGCCTCCACTTTACAAACGAGGACACCAAGGCACAGTGAGGGGGGTGACTACTGAGCTGGCACAGACATCTGCTCCCGGCCTGGCCTGGCACCTTGCAATCCTGCCCTGGAGAGAGAGGCCCTGCCTCCACCGTCCCTGCCACTGGGCCTTTGCACATGCTGTGCCACAGACCAAGGAGACACTTGTGGGGCCACATTTCCCTGCATCTCCGCAGCAGCCCTGTGCAGTGGGTGCCATGGTTCTCCTCACGTTACAGGCAAAGAAACTGAGCCTCAGAGGGATGTAGGGTCCCCTACTCCCTCCGACCACCCGGGGTGTCAGTGGCACAGCAGGAGGGCGATCTCGTCCCCGTCTCCCCCAAGGACAGTCCTCTGGGAGACCTTACGCCAACCCGCCCCTCATCAGGTATTTATGGTCCTGCCCATAAAAGGACAAGCCATCCTGATAAGATAGAAACATTTTATGGGGCAACAAAAATATAGATAAAATTTTATAGTGCAAATCAGGAGGAGGAAAGTATTAAGTTTCTCAAACACCTTTAAATTTTAAACAGCCCCATTGCAGGGTCCCTGGAGCCAAACTTAAATAATGGATCAGAAAGGGGATAAATCTCCTCGGTCCCCGGTGTGACAGTGGGAGAGACCTGATCGACAAACAGACGGGAAGGGGGCGCGGGCGGCCGCCCGGCGCGGCGCAGGGCCCTGGCGGGCCGCAGTGCGGGCAGAGAGCCTTGTCTTTATTGTACTTATAAAATATACATGGCCCTTTATTGAATTGCCTGCTGTCGAAATCTGCAAGAATGTTATTGCCTTTTACTGTCCTGGAGAGAAGCAGAGCAGCAACATCTGTGTAATTTCATAAGATGCAGGAGCCATAAATCTGATTGTGCCGGATATAAGATCGATCGTAAAAAATCACGCATTGAACAGAGATCAGGAAGCAGCAGGGGCCGCAGCAGCTTGGGGGACATTGTCCTGCACCCCCCCCCAAGTGGTCTCAGCAGGTGCTTTGGAGAAGCAAGACCCTCTCTGTGGAGTCAGAGCCTCACTGGGGACCCTACGTGGGGTCAAAAGCCTCCCAGGCCCCTGGGAGACCCGCCCACAGGAGGGAAGTCAGGGCTGGAAGGGGACCCAGGACCCACTGTCCTTGATGCATAAGAGGAATAGAATGTGGACGCACTCACTCAGTCACCCTCAGTATCAGGGACACACTGACACACCCAGGGACACAAAGGTACAACCAAGACACACACCCTCCAACTGCTGTCCTGACCGGCCCATGCCACCGCCATCCTCCCTTCTATCAAAACTTGCTTTATTATCTTAATAAAAAGCACAGTAATTTTGAACATACACGTTGGTGTTTGGGAACGTGGGGTCAAGAGAGCCCCGAAGGGGCTGCGTGGGGCGTGCCCATCAGGGCTCACCTCCCTTGGGGCAGAGTCCGCGAGGGACGCAGAGACACCGGAGTATCTCTCCTGGAAATGCGAGGCCACGTAGCCATGAAAACGTCTCCATCCCTGGCCTCTCCCCCGAGGTGATGTCCCAAGCAGCTCATCAGAAAGTGTGAAAAGATGGGAAAGGCTCCCGCAAAACTTCTGGGCTCTCTCAATGTCTGCAAATGATCGTTTCCTGTCACCCAGCCACCCCTGCCCTGCAGTCATGTGAGCAGGGGTGAGTTTGTGAAGGGCATGGAAGTGACGCAGAGACAGAGTCAGTGGCTCCCGAAGAGGTGGCCTTCCAATAGCCCTCTCTCAGTCCTCTGCTGCTGCATAACAAGTTACCCCGAAACTTAGGGGCTTGAAACAAGAACATGTGTTCACTCCCAGCTTCTTGGAGGTCGGGAGTCCTATGGGGTGTGGCCTTGCTGGGGCTTCGCTGGGGCTTCTCTCAGCGTCTGTCTCAGGCTGCAGTCAAGGTGAGGGCTGGGGGGGAGGGGCTGTCATCTCACGGCTCAGCTGGGGAAGAATCCGCCTCCAAACTCCCTTGTGTGCTTGTTGGCAGAACCCATTCCTTGGGGGCTGTTGGCCAGAGACCACCCTCAGTTCTTTGTCACGTGGGCCTCTCTCACATGGCAGCTCAGCTGGCCTCATCAAAATATACAAGCTGAGAAGGCGACACAGAGAATCCCAGCGGGACCAAAGTCACGCGGTCTTTGGAACCTGATCACAGGAGTGGCATCTCATTGCTTTCGCAGGTCGCACTCAAGGGGAGGCAATTACACAAGGACACAAATACGAAAGGTGGGGTCCAGCCGGAGCCATGCCAGAAGCTGCCTATCACAAGCACTTTTTCTAGAAGCTCCTCTTCGCCAGCCACAAGCAGGACCCAGAAGGATCCCTGAAGTTTGTGGTTCAAAGCAGACAGTGAGCAGGCAGACGCGGCGAGGCCACTGTCCATGTAGCTAGAGGCTCCTGTGACCAGGACCACAAAGAGGTGACCCTGGGTTTAAAGCCTTCAACCTACCCTTGGGGTGGATCACGTAGCAGGACTATTCCGGGCTAACCCGTCAGCCATTGCAAATCCCATTGTCCCTTGCCACTCTCCATGAGAGGCCAAAAAGCTGGTACTCTTTTTCCCAGAGTCCCTTGCAACCAGGATAGCCACGTGATCCAGTTCTGGCCAATGAAATGAGTGTTGCGGATGGCTTCCGGGTAAGGAGTCACTGGGACCATCCCCTCCCCCTCCTTCCCGCCCCGGCAGCCACCTGCGACCAAGGCCACGGTGAGGAGGGAAAAGCCCACCCGCTACGAATACTGACTGGAAAGACCCGAAGAACCGTGAGGCCGGCACTGAGGATGGGCCCCCCACAGGCTCCAGACTTGGTTTGTACGTGAGGACACGGACTCCTGTTGGTGGGAGCGGTGGGAGCGGTGGGAGCGGTGTTCGCTGCGTTTTCTGTGACCGACACAGCCAGACACTTCCTCTCCCCGGGGACGGTGGCAGCCGACAGAGAAGACCGCGGCGTCCGGCCGGGTGTCCCCTTTGCCACGCGCCGCGGTGCACCAGCACGCAGACGCAGAAACGCAGGGAGAGATGGAGTGCTTTCTAAAGGCAGCCAGCCGGCTGGCGGGGCGTGGGCAGGCGCGTTCTTACGGACTGTGGGAGAAGTGGAACTCGTTTAGCCTCATTGGGAGTAATTTGGCTGTATCTATTTCCTGTGAAATGCATAAGCGCTCTGACCTGGAAACCTCGCTTCTGTAAATCTGTCACAGAAATAATCACATTCCTGTGAAACATGGCAGGCCTTGCTTCCCAGCTCATGGTGGCATTGCTTACATTTCCATTCCCATCAGAGGCACCCAGGTAAATCAGCTCTGGTGGAAGCGTGTGCCATCCCGTATGGTAACCACTGGCCACGTACTGCTGTTCGCCGCTCCAAATGCAGCTGGTCCAAGGGGAGAGGTGCTGTTAGTACAAAATGCGTGCTGGGTTTCAGAGATTTACTATTTAAGTACAATGTAAAATATCTCAATATTTATATATTGATTACATGTCAAAATGATAATATTTTGGACCTTTTAGGTTAAGTAAAATACATTATTAAAGTTAATTCCACTTTTTTCATTTTCTCTTTTTCGTTGTGGCTACTGGAAAAGTAAAAATTACACGTGTGACTCACATTCTGTTTCTGTTGGGCAGGGCCGTTTCAGACATAGAGGGACTACTACACAGCCTCTAAGAGAGCGAGGTGGCTATGAATGCTCACAGTGTTATTACTAGGTTAATAAAGAATTTGTACAACTAGAAAATCAGTATGATCCCAACTTGGGGAAAGGACACCGGTGAGCACTGTGCATGGAGCAGAATTCTTGGAGGCCACACTGAACCATTCGCAGTGGTGACCTTGGAGTGAGATTGGGGTCTTGCTTTTGTTCCTTACACTTCTGTTATTATTGCACTTTGTTGCACCAAGCACATATTTCTTCTGTAATCGATACGAGTTTTAAGAGGAGTAACAGTAGCACAGTAGCAGCTGTGGCCACATGTGGTCCACGGTGGTGAGAACTGCAGAAAAGCCATGTGGGATGAGGAGGCAAGCCTAGGGGACAGTGGCCCAAAGGAGACACCCAGCCATGATGGAGACGCCACTGCAGCATCCTGGCTGCCCCTGCCCCACTGAGTGAGGTGCTGGAAGCCACCACCAGTCCCTCTTGTCCAGCACGAGGTGTGAGGTTTCCGAGGGCTGCTATTTGGTGAAGCTGCCTGCAGGTTGCCCACTTCGGTGGTCTCAGGTAAGACTCATCTGTAAGTAAGCCCACCACCAAGCAGCTTAGGAGAAAAGTGAGTTGTTGGTATTATGGGTCTTTAGTACCGGCCAGTGCTTAACCAGAACCGGACTACCGGCGTCAGTGAGGCTTCCCAAGGCCTATCTTGTCTCACAGCCTGGTGCCTCCCCACCCTCCTCACACCCACGAGAAGTTCTGGGCCAGTGCCTGGGCCAGGTAACTGTCGCCAGGGAGTCCCTTAGAAAGTGTGGCCTCTCGGGGCCACGTCTATGTAGGAAGTGGGAAGGTCTCAGTAAGGGGATTGCTGTGGGCTGGGCTGGCACTGAAAAGTGTCTTATGCCTCAGTGTGACTTCATTCATTCTTTAATTTTCTAAGTGCCCAATTCGGGAGCCTCACTCTTGTGTTAAGGTGGGATCTGATTTCTCCCTCGTGAGACTCTAATATTATTATTTATCTTTTCAAAGAACTAGCTTTTGATTCCATTGATACTTGTTTTCCTGCTCTCAGGAAAGGTAAAAAGAGAGACAAGAGGAAAAGAAATACCTACACTCTCTGACTCACAAAGGCCTCTGGTTCCAGTTCTCTGTCCACAGTGACTTTCTCGTGGAGATTTTGCTGCCTGCACCTGCTGTACAAGCTCAGCATTGGGACACCCCCCACCCACCCACCCACCCACCGGGGTAAAAGCCAGATGAGAAAAGAGGAACAAGACCCAGAAAACTTACCTACCAACGTCTCCCTTCTGCTTTGGCCAATCCACTAGCTATTTTCAGTCCCCAGGCAGCTGCCTTTTGTATTTTGTCCAGAACGTTTTTGCTGTGTTCAGCGAGGGGAGAGCAGCCGTGGTGGCTTACTCGATGGCGGCCACACCAGAATTCCAGCCTAAATTTTGTATGATTGAGTTGCTGTGTGACACAGTCACCTATGTTTAAACTATTAATTGGCACTTCCAAATTATTCTTTTAAATGGCCATACCAATACTCATTCCCCCAGCACGATATAAAATCCTTCCCTGTCCTCTTAGCAACAACGAACATCCAACGTTTGATTGTTTTCCCAATCCACTGGGTGAGAAAACACAAAGTATCTTGTTGATTTGATTTCAAGTTCCATGTTTGCTAGTGAGACGTGAGCATCTTTTTATAGATTTCGGGCCATTTATATATTCTCGTTGGTAAATTGTCCCCTCCTGTCCTTTGCCCATTTTTTTCTATTTAGTCATTTGTCTTTTTATTATTGATTTGTAGACATTGTAGTTCCTATTGTTTGAAATTTACTGAGGTTGCCTTTGAGACTCATTACTTAATCAATTTGTCTTTATGGTCTGTGAGCATTTGGGAAAAAAAATATATTCCCTGTTCAAATTATATCTAGAAATATTGAAACAATCTTAATATTGTTCAATTGTCTGTAATTTTTTTTTTTAGATATTTGATCTGTTAAATTCTATGAGATAGATGTTTTAAAATCTCCTTATCCAATGGCGGTTTTGTAAAATTCTCATATTTCAGCTTTTGCTTTATACTGTATTGTAGTCGGTGTATTGGTTCATCATGTGCGATTCAGACTCATAATTAATCCGTTGGTGATTATGAGCAGGAACTCCCTTAACCGGCTGCTAGTTTACATGGGTTCAAATGTTGATTCTTCACCTGGCGAAACGCGCAGGTATGGATGCTTTACCTACTCTAAGCTTCGGGTTCCTCATCTGTGAGACAGGGTGAACGATAGCGTTTATTTCCCAGGATTGTGAGATGAACTAGAATTGCCTATAGGAGCGTTCCCAAATGGGCATCATTACATTTTCTCAATGATTGTACATTTTATCAGTTAAAAAAACATCCCCTGGTTTATGCCCTTCACATATGAACTTCACCACACTCTCTTTATTCTACTTGAATTTTCCTGAAATATAGTTGTCTATTTTAAATCTGTCATAATATTTAACTTTAGCTGGATCTCCCGGAAAGCACAATTGAAGTAGTTTCTGAAGAGAGGGCTGGAGAGAGCCACCATCAATCCTTTCCTGCCTGGGAGCACCTGTCCCCCTCAGCCAGGAGGCGGGGTCTATTTGCCTTGACCAATAGAAAGCAGAGGAAACGATGCGTGGCTTCCCACCCGGCCTGTAAGAGGCCAGGTAACTTCCGCGGGCGTGTGAAAGCCAGCCGCCAGGCTCTAAAGCCGGTCAGGCTGTAATAGTAAGTGATAGAGCACACTGGGAGGCAGAAAGGATGTGTTGGTGGTGCGGGTCAAGAGTTTCTTTTGTCTTCTCATACGACTGCTATTCTGCTGGCTGTGGAATTCAAGCATCCCCATCCTCCCCCCTCAGAACTCTTAAATGTTTTCTACCTTACGCTCAGTATGGTCGCTGAGATGTTCGCTGGCGAGTTGTTCTCCTCCCCCTTGTCAGTAACTTCTTGGCTCTATCTGGAAATTTTTAGCAATCTTCCCTGTAGCTCTGGTTCTCATGTTGCTATTCCAACAGCAGTGTTACAGGATGACAGTGTTGAAATGGCAGTTTGGGCCACACCCTAAGCAATAGACATCAGATACAAATAGGGATGGGGAGAGCAGATACCCCGTGGGACCCGCCGAGAGCTGGTGGTGAGAGACTCGTTAGACAACTTTCCAACCTCTCGCCACACTGAATTTATGACAGAGGCAGGCGAGTGGCTACTAAAAGAGGATTTGTGGAATGACTTTTGGAGAGAGCTGTGGGTGTGAGGTGCATCCCCAGCTCCCAGTGGGGAGAGGCAGGGGGGACCCGTCTCTTACGTGAGGCTAGGAAGACAGGTTTCAAAGGAACCATCTGGAGAGCTTGATATGCAGCCTCTGACGTTAGGGTTTACTGTGGACTTGGGTCTGAATCGCACCTGAGACATCTAAAGGGCTGAGGTGGGCTGATTGGCTGCTGGAACCAAAGGAGGGGCATCTTTCTGAGGGGTTCTCACTCTCATGGTCTGCCATGGCTGAGGATACTAGATGCTGCCTGTGTACTGAATGTGGGGTTGTCTTCTCGCTCCCCAACAGGGCTGCGTGGAGGCCTGGACACAAGTCAGTAGAGCTGAGTCAAAAGTATCACCAGTTCCAAGCTGAGGTAGGAGGAAGCTAGCAGCCAGAATAGAGGTGCATTTGCCTGGGCCCAGAGCAGTAAGGAGAGAAACGCTGGGACTAAGGTCTTTGAAGGACCCATATAAGGACCCGAGGAAGGAACCCAGCTTTGAACTCTTGCCAGGTCTGGAAGGCAGCTGATGACAGGCTTTTCTGTCCCCCTTACCTCACTCTCCTCACCTCCAGCCCTGGGCCTGGAGGACCCAAGGTCAGGTTAACAAGGAGAGCAGAGACGGGGGAGAGGGAGAACCCATTGGCCAGGCCTTCGTGTGCAGCTACACCGAACTGTGGACAGAGGGAAGACATGATGTGCGCGCCCTCCTGGGGGTAGAGGGGAGAATCTAGCTATGTTCTGCCTCCAGCGGGGGAGCCTCCCCTCCTTTCTTGGTGAACCCCTGGTCTTAATGTTTCCTGTAATCTTCACATCCCCTCTGGATCCCCACCCCTAGGTTTTAGTAAAATTCTGAGTGGTACAGTCTGGTGTAAACTGTGCTTTGGGAGAATTTAAGGCATGCCTAGCTCCACATTCAGGGCAAAGCAACGTGAGGAGGGCCCCAGTGTCCTGGAGAAGAGGTGGCGGGCTGTGAGGGACAGCTGGCAGAAGCCCCCAAGGCCACGGGCCCGTTTGTGAGCAGTGGGTCTGCAGAGCCCACTGGCATCCCTCAGACCTTCCTGCTGCACCAGAGCAGGGAAGGCCAGTGAGCTACTGCCCCGTGCAGGGCTGGGCAAGGGCATCCAAGGATAGGATGGCCTGGGGAGCTAGAGAATTTGAGGAAAGGTCAGTTTCACAGGAAGGTTAGAAGGCTTAGGTCCACTGCCAGGTACGGACCCTCGAGAAATGAAAAATGTGTCCACACGAAAACGTGTACGTGAATGCTCAGAGCAGCGGTATCCATAACAGCCAAACAGGGGCCCCAGCAAACTGTCTGCCAGCTAATGAGTAAACGAACAAAACGTGGTGTGCTCATCTGTGGAATAGTACTCTGCGGTGAGAAGGAGTGAAGGAAGGCTGCGTGCTACAACCTGGATGAACCTTGGAAAGATGCTAAGGGAAAGCAGCCAGCCACAAAGGACTACGTGTTGCGATGCTATGAAATGTCCAGAATAGACAACTCTGTAGAGACAAAGTAGGTGAGTGGTTCCCAGTGGGCTGGTGCTTGGGGGTGAAGGGGAGGGGGGCAGCTATGGATATGGGGTTTCTTTTGGGGGTGATGTAAATGTTCTAAAATTAGATAGTGGTAATGGTCACACAAGTCTGTAACTCTATTAAAAACCGTAGACCTGTACCCTTTAAATGGGTGAACTTTAGGGTATGTAAAGCATATCTCAATAATGTTATAAAAAATTAGAGTGAAATGCAATTTAAAAATGAGAAGAAGGAGAGTAGGAGTGGGGGGAAGGAGGAAGGAGGAAGAGAGGAAAAGGTGGGACTAAGGTGTGCGCCAGGTGCCAGGTCGCTTTGGGACACAGTAGGTGTGAAGAACAGATAGTTGTCCAGGTGGCACTGTCGTGCGTTCGGCTGGTAGGTGGGAATGAGGCCTGGCAGGTGTCATGACAAGCTTCACCTACGCTGGGAATGTAGTAGCCACCTCACAGAGAGCCCTCGACCAGGCCCTGGGGACAGGTGGTCCGGCAGACTGCCTCTACACCAGTGATTCCACCCCATAAGAGCGAGGCTCTGGGACTGGGCCCTTTCAGGGAGAAACCAGAAAAGACTGATCACGGAACAAACAAGTTTAAGGCAATTGTCAAAGGCCCCAGGACAAGAAGGTTTTACAGACGAATTAGCAAACATTCTAGGAATAGCTGCTCTCTAGATGCTTTCCGAATTTTCAAAGTGCTGATATGCACTAGAAGGGCTGGAAATTTTCCAGTTTATTTTATGAGTCTTGTGTAATGCTGATACAAAACACAAGTAAAGCACAATTTGTTGAAAAATCTCACCCAGATGAGAAAAGTCTAAATACTATATTAGCAAATAAGACCGCGTAAAAAGAGTAATACATCATCGCCAAGTTTGTTTTCAGAAAGCAAGTTTAGTTTAAGTCAGGAGTGAGTGCCGTGGAGGCACACCACCGGGTTTTAAATCTGGCTTCACCACTTACCCAGCAACTGGCAAGGTGACCTGGACAATGGACAAGCCTTCCAGTTTGTAAAATGTAAATAAGGATATCTAACTCATAGGAATGGGGGGATTCAATGAAAATAACTCATTTGAAGAATTTAGCCAAGTGTTTGGTATAATACACAGTAAACGCTGAGACATGACTAGATGTTAGTATTAACTGTGAAAATAATTTAAAACTGGCGATGCAATTGTCAGTTGGCTTGAGCTCTCCACTCAGCTTAATTCTCAGACAGGGGTTGTGGAAATGTCTTCATTCATGAGTGGGAGGCGTGGAGGGTGAGGCAGGGCAGGAAGGCCAGGGAGCAGCGGGGGCGAAGGGTGTGTCTCCGTGTTCTCAGTGTCCTTCCACCCCACTCTCCCTAGACTGCTTTGACACAATTAGTATCAAATTACCCAGGAACTCCTAGAATTGCGTTTCCCGTCCTAGAAGTCTTACGTGGATATTTAAGTCATAGCAGCAGACCACCACCAGGAGGCAGCAAAGTGCAGCTAAAGCCGGCGCACACTGGCTGCCACGCCAGCCCCCGCCCCATCCCGCCCGGGAGCGCCTGGCCCGCGGGCCCCTCCCTGCCACCCTGTTTATTGCACAATCACGCAATCCCGCAGTTTGCCCCCACGGAGTATCTTCAACCACATTTAATACACTGTGATGGAGCTATACACACATTTTAAAACGGGAAATTACATGACCGTCTTCATAGACATCTAAAAATCAGGAATCAAATTCAACACGACCCTGTTAGAACACATGAAACAGGCATGAAAAAAAAGGCGATGGTCAAGTCCTTTGAAGATATGTTCATTAGTCTTGAACACCCACAAGGCATATTATTAATAGCATCAAATTTTCTGATTATTGCTGAATTAAAGAAATGACTTTGGCTTTGTTCCACCCAGCATCTTTTAAAGTTATGTGGACTCAACTTTAAAATATTTTTAAACACTGTGTTCCCTCAATAAAACTATGAGCATCCTGCTGACCAACGTTGTTCAGATGTCAGTTTCGGAGACATCACCTTGGAGTCTTCTTATTCAAGATAGCAACTTTTCAAGGGTGCCTGCTGTCACAACAATTACTCGCCTTCATCCTGAAGGCTCCAGGAAAGAGACTAAGACAATAACAGAAAGAAAGGAGGGACATACACATCAGCAAGGCAGACACAAAATTGTCATTGTTTGCAGATGATGTGTTTGTCCCCCATGAGAAGCCGAGAAGATAAACTGAGAAACTGTAAGAACTAATCAGAGCGTTGAATGAAGGATGTGACACAAGGTGATAAACATCCCAGGAGTGGTATCTGTTCTCTACACCAGCAATCACACATTAGAAAGCACTGGGGAGGAGATGCACTTAGCAAAATATGTGCAAAGATTTATGCTGAAGAACATTTTTTCAAAATACTTAAATTAATCGAGAAAGGGATCCTGTTCTTGGACTGTTTTGCAAAACAGTCTTCTCTCAAAGAACCTATAAATTTGATGAGATTCCAATTAAACCTGCACAGGAAATTTTTTTTTTTTTCTTTTTGGTATGTGGGTAGCTCCCTGGCTGGGAATCGAACCCAGGCCACAGCACTGACAGTGCCAACGCCGAAGCCTTAAGCCACTACACCATCAGGGAACTCCCACAGGAAATTTTTTATCTTCAGAAGCTGATTTTATAGTTCATCGAGTAGAGTAACGGCACAGAATGGTCCCTGATCCCACTAGATATGGCAGGGGTTCAGCAACTCGTGTCTGGGTGGAAAGGGGAGCAGTTTTCTGAGAAGAGGTAGGTGCCTGGATACCCCAAAACATGCCTCCATCTTGACATCACCCGTGATCTCGATAGACACTTCCAGCTCCACCTGAAAAAACTAGACGTGGGGTCTTCCCCCACCAACCTGGTTCTTCTGCAGTCTGGTTCATAAAGACAGCAAGCATCCGGTTCCCAGCAGGGCAAGTCGGAAACCAGAGGCCCCTGGCCCCTTTGCTCTCTCCCATCCCATGTGTTCAACTGACCAAGAAGTATAGTTAATTTTCTCTCCTAAATGAATCTACGGCCTGTGCGCTTTTGTCCATCTCTACGGCCCTTACCTAGTTTGAGGAATTGTCATGTTTCACCTGGACCACTCCAATTGCTTCTTTGCAGGCATTTTGCCACCTGCCAAGGTTGCCACCCTGCAGTAGTGACCTTTAGCAAAGGCAAGGCTAATCCAGTCACTCCCCTTCCAAAATCTTCCACAAGACTGACCAGGCTCTGTGCAGTCTGGCCACCAACTACCTCACCGGCCCATCACCCGCTACTTCTTTCCTAGTGCTCTAGGCTCCTGGCCTCCTTCCACCCTCTGGAGTACACACGGACTGCCCTGCCCCAGCCTCTGTGCACGTATTGTGCCCTCGTCCTGGGGTCCTCTGCCAGAACCAGTGTATTGCACAGTCCAGGGATTCAATGATTTCTCTGGTACTGACGCCCCCTGGAGTTGTGCAGCGGGAGCGGCTCTTAGCCCCCACCTCCTTCCCATTAGCCTTTACTCGCCCTTCAGAGCTCAGCTCAACACAGCTTCACCAGGGAAGTCCCTGATCGGACCAGGTCAGCTGCCTGCTTTTGCCGTTGCCAAGGTACTACAATGCTAATCACAATTTTTATGGTATAATAGTTTTAAACTTTATTGAGCTATAATTTGTATGTAGTGAAAGTCGCTCTTTCCCAGTGTACAGATCCATGTTTTGATCAGCACTTACAGTGTGGAACCACCACCTCAATCATGATATAGAATATTTCTGCCACCCCAGAAAGTTCTCTCATGGTCCCCAGAGTCCACCCCCTCCCTCCCTGACCCACGCCCCTGGAACTGGTGACCTGATGTCTGCAACTATGGTTTTGCCTTCCACAGAATGTCATACAAATGGAATCTACAGTATGTAGCCTGTTGAGTCTGGTTTCTTTCACTTCGTCATTGTGTAGTAATTTAATGTGTGTCTTCTCTGCCGGAATGTGATGCTCTGCGCAGGGAGGAACCATGTCTGAATCAGTAACTACTGGATCACCACAGCCTACCATGGTGTTCCTCCCCATTTTTTCATTACTGCTCCTCTAAGGACAAAATTTTAATTTCATTTAAATTCTCCCTGATGAGAGAAATTAAATACTAAGGACTAAGATGTAGTGGAGTAGGGTTGAGCTTTAGAGGGCCATAAAGCACCATAATAGCTAAATATTTTTTCACCATCCAAGAATGAATTTTCACCCCCTGGGGGTGCTAACAGCCCCACTGAGCATGCATGGCCTAGCACATAGTAGATGCTCCACAAATGTCTGTGGATTCATGAGAGAATGCTTACAGACATGATCATGTTGGTGGTACCTCCCAAGGGAGCCAGCTCGTTTGGTTAGGTGGCACTGCTGAACAGCTGGGTTACAGGCCGGGTCAGGAGTGACTGTTCACCCAGATGTGAAAACACCCTCCTTCTTCTCTTGCAAACCCCAACAGTAACCACCAGGCACCACGTTAGTGGCCTCAGCAGTGAGGCTCAGCATCCCGGTATTCAAGACATAACTAGATTTGCTTTTGAAAGCCCACTCTGGCTCAGAGAAGAAGGATTAGAGGACACAAGGTGGAAGGGAGAGGGCCTCTGAGAGGCTGTTGTAGCCAATGGTAAGAAATGACAGTAGCTTGGACTTGGCCAGTGGCAGTGGGGGTGGAAACAAATGGATGTTCTTGAGAGTAATTTAGAAAACAGAATCAACAAACGTGGTGGTGAGTTAATTGGAGAAGGGGAGAAGAAGGGTGGACATTCATATTTCTAGCCTGGACATCTGGGGAGACGGGGGTGCCATTTCCTGAGTTTGGACACCTGGTTGCAGGGGGCTGATGGCACAAAGTTCAGTTGCAGACATTTGACATTGAAGTGGCTCTGGGTTGTTCGACAGCAATGTCCACCTGGCTACTGGATACGCAGGTGAGAAGTTCAAGAGAGCTGTGTGAGCTAAAGATACAGATGTGGCAACGGTCAGTGTAGATGGTAACCACAGGAGTGAAGAACCTCTTCAGAGAGCACGAAGCTTAAGAAGAAAAGCTGGTGCAGGGCAGACCCCTACAGAACAGCAACTTTGCAGCATGTCCAGCCCAAAAAGAGGCCCGGTGCCGAAACCAGCGGTATTCCAGCCCTGCCGTCTGGATTGCACTCCGCTTTTTGTCACTGCTGTGGGTTGGTTTGGGGGTTGTGCTGGTATAAACAACGCCGTCACTAATATCTTTGCACAGAGTATCACTGTGCAAAGCTTTCTCTGTGTATCGGAGTATTTTCTCAGGGTAGATTCTTAGAAGGAGAATAACTAGATGAAAGGAAGGAACATTTATGACTATTGATGTATGCACTTTCTGTCACATCGCCTTCCAAAGGTTTACCAAAATGGCTTCTTGTCACCGAAACATGAGAGTGCACGCTCATGGATACATTCAGTCTTCTTCTTTTCAATCTGTGCTAGTTGGATAAGC
>PVJL010019382.1:0-13978 GCA_004026885.1 Lyroderma lyra | reverse complement strand
TTCGTGGCTCAAGCAGTAGTTTTCTGTAATCAGAGGTGTCTGGATGCGGATGGTCACCACTCTGAGCACACTGGTAATTACAGAAGTCAAATGTGACTTGTATTCACCTTTTGTTATCGGTATATATTGAGTACTACAAATTTAATAGTTTTATCCTTTCTTAAAACGTGAATGCATTTTTGGCACCCTCTGGATTTATATACGAACATATACATATAGTTATAAAACTATGCGTCTCTATGAATATAAACTTAGAATCCTGGCATACAGTTAGTGTACTGTTTTTTTTCTTCATGTAAAAAGTAAGTGTCTTCCCATATGATTAAATTCCCCCTGCAAGCACTGTGTTGAAGTCTGTAAAGCGTCTGCCACATGCCTTTCCAGTGATGGAGCAGCTCCTTCCTGGGTACCTCATCCATGTCAAGCTCTAGGGGCATAAAATTAAGGTTCCAGTGCCCATGCTTTCCAGGGCATAGTCACAAGGAAGGGGGATGTCCAGGTAAAGGAGTACCCGGTATGACAGCCCTGGTCTATTTAGGGAGCTCAAACTTTGAATCTCACTGGATCAGGTGCGTGGTCAACAAGCCAGCATCCAGCGGGCAGGCATTCTAGGCAGAGGGAGCCAATCACCTGGTCAGAGCGTCCAAGGGCATGGACAAGAGCGTCCCAGACGAGCTGAGGATCCCAGAGGCATTCCAGAGGTGGGGAAGGGGCTGCTAAAAATACAAAGTAACTCAGTAAGCCGAAGTCAGAGAGAAGTCACAGTGTTTGTGAAGAGATGAGAAGGAGAGGCTGAGGTACACCAGGAGGCCAAGGTCCCAGAAGGAGCATTGCTCCCAATTTAATTTGTTTGGTTGGTTTGTTTTCTTTTGTTTTTGCTTTTGTTTTTGTTTTTGTTTTTTAGCCATTCCTTGTGATCCCTAGGGGTGTGCTTTCCTGGTGAGATAAGAGACACTTGCAGCAGCAGCTTGAAGCTGCAGTGTGAAAACTCAGTGTTGCTAGTACATTAGACCCACACGCTAATCAGACAGAGAGGGTCCTGGTTGCTCACGTCTACCCCAGTCAAAGCCGGCAGCTGGGACATGCTCCCTTTGGTGTCTGTGGTGTCACGGAAACAGGAAGTCCATTTGGAAACCGGAAACTGATTGTATGGGCTTTTAAAGCACAAATCATCCCTGTTTCACTTGACCCTTGCCCACTAAATACAAATATTTCTGGTTCACTTGCTGAGACACAATTCTGACTTCTTTAGTGTTGTAGCAAAAATGGCTGAGGCCGTGAGCAGCCCCAAAGAACAAGCGCCATTCTGATACCTCTACCCACAAACTCCCACACTGAACCCCTTTGTTTCTAAAAGTAAAACATTTCAAAGCGTTGTAGCATAGCCTATTACAAAATACTCTGAATCTAGAATCTATTCCTGTGAGATTTCCTTTGGATTCTTAATGTGATTAATTCCCAACAATAGAAATTCATGATCACAAGAGGAAATTGGTATTAGAGAAAAGTTTATTTTTCCTAATTCTGCTCTTAAGAAATACATATTGGTGAACCTAATACTTGAATTCATGGTGTTTTCATCATTGGGAGATTTGTCCAAGCCTGTGTTCAGATTCCATCAACCTACCCTCTGAATTACTGTTCTCTCTCCAGAGAAAGATTCAAATAACCATTCTACAGGTATCTCAACGTAAATTGAGACAAGCAGTTTTGTAGGCAGTGAGAAACACTGGACAATCCAAAAAGCCAATAGAGGATTGTTGAATGAATGAAGTCATTCACCACGTAGACTTTGGAGTGAATAGTAAGTTGGAACTCCCAGAGGACCCATCTCCCTCAGAGGCTTTGTTTTGCCGGCAGTACGCTTTTGGACGGCTGGCTGATTCCGGGAACAGACTGTATTGCAGAGTTTGGGGAAGAGTAATGTCCCTAAGGGAGAATGGAAAGAAAGCCACCATAGAAATGCCAAAAAGTAGTGACAGGGTCAGACAGAAAAGTCTGCAGACAGACCTCTCCCTCCTTCCCTAAAAGCTGCGCACATGGTGGCAGCCGGAAGGGAGAAGGGACCAATCCAAGTCAGCTGAGAGAGAGCCTTGTACCCTGGTCTGCTGTGAAGCAGGGTGCTTCTCCCTCTCGCTTGCTCAGTGTCTCTAAGCGGAGCCGTCAGGCGTGGCCATGACAACTCCTAACCGCTCTCCCACTCGGGTTCTCTTCTTCTCCGCAGGCTATGCCATGGCCGGGGAGGAGCCTTCAGGGATGCTGGGTCTGTCTTTAAGTCTTCTATTCCATCACCCCAGCCAGCTCCCCAGGGAACTCAGAGCAGGAAATCCAGAGGAGAAGTCCTATAAAGTCCTATAAAACACCCCCTGGATGACCCCAGCGTCCCATGGCAATGTCTCTCAGGGAACAGAAAAGGCCCGACAGGGCCTAAACCAGCCATCAGTCATGGCCAGATGGGGTGGATGATTCATTCCTGGCCCTAGTCTTTGCCAGCTCACCACCTCCCCTGTACACATCTCTGCTTCCTGCTCTCAGCGCTGCGGCCATGCTAGGCTGCATTTCAGGTCCTGGACCTCCTGCCCCGTCTTCACACACTGCCGCCCCCTGGAGCACCCCCTTTCCCCCTGTGTAACCCTCGTTCTTTCCCAGTTGCTTGCCTAGACAAGGCTTCCTCAACCCCTACAGTTAAGTTAGCGCAGCCTGTTGAACCTTCTCTCATCAACATGTTCCCTCCTTCTCAGCAACAGTGAAGGCGGCTGACTTCATCCACCACCGGAAGATACATGGTGAGGAATCACAGTGTCTTCATTCACTGTGTATCCCCAAGCTGAAGCCAGAGCCTGACCCAGGGCAACTTCTGAATTGCCGTTTGCTCTTCACCCCCACCCCAAATAATGAGCAACTGTATGGCCAGCCTCTGCCCCAAGGACTGGGCACTTAGGGAACGAAACTTTAGGAGTATCCCTTCGAACCCCCTCCTCTAGCCCCAAATTTCCCTAAAATTCTCCCTCTTGCCCCCCAGAAGAATTTCCACTTTTCTTTAAAGAACACAGAGAGTACTTGTATCAGTGTTCCATGGTTGCCATACCAAAGTACTGCAGACGAGGCGGCATAAACAACAGAAATTTATTTTGTCCAAGTTCTGGTGGCTGGAAATGAGAGGTAAGATGTCAGCAAGGTTGATTTCTTCTTCAGTTATTTCCTTGACGTGTGGATGGCCGTCTCTTCTCTCTGTCTTCACATGGTGTCTCTGTGTGTGTCTTCGTCCTAATCTCTTCTCATAAGGAGACCAGTCATATTGGGCTAGGGTCCACCCTAAGGCCCTCATTTTAACTGAATTACCTCTTTAGAGGTCCTGTCTTCAAATGGTCACATTCTGAGGTCCTGGGGTTAGGACTTTGACCTATGACTACAGTGGGGACCACAGTAGTACTTGGGAGGTTGGCTTTGGTGATACATGCAATGAGCCAGCGATCGTGTGAGCTGTGCGTAGGGCATATTCTTCACCATGGCACAAAGCAAGGTCTGCTTGGCCACCAGTGGACACCTCTGGCCTGATGGTGTCTCATCAAGGCTCACTGACAAATGGAAGTTGGAAGGCCCTTTAGCTCCACACCCTTCTTTTGCAGATGGAGAAAGGTATCACCTTGGTTAAGGTCTCCCAGTCAGTGAGTGAAGAAGCTGAAAGTAGAACTAAGGTCTCCTGGGTTTCAAAAATGGGAAACATAAACTTTCCCCCCACATTTTCCTACCTTCCATCATCAGGATAATCACCTGAGGCTTGTTTCAGTTAGTCTGTGAAGGATAAATAATCTATGGACATATGTAGTTCAACCATGAATGTGTCCCTTTGAACTTTAATAGCACGTGAGAAAGTTCCTTTGTGTTTTCACCCTTGCCTGGATCAATTGTGCTGAGCAAAACCACAGGTATCACCCCTCCAGTCCATTCTTGAAAAGAGTCATTCCCCCCAAAATATAGGGGACTGTGTCTTTTCTCTGCCAACTCGTGAATGAACAAGATGGCACAACAGAAATAATCCGTCATGATCTTTTTAAATACCAAAGCACTCTGCTTCCCATGCAATCATTTTTAACCTGGGCCACAAGGGAAGAATGACAGCTGCCATAGAGAAAGGAATGATTAATCTGAAGAGATTTGGTTCTCACATATAGAATCCCCAGAACCAACTTAAATTCATAAGCCATCAAATATATCTGACATGACACCAAGTCTCCCCAGGCTCAAAGCTCAAAGTCTCCAGGAATCTCATGATACATACATCCTGAGGAATTTCAATTCAGGATGAAACCAGGTCTTAAGAGAGAGGATGTGCACAGTAGCCACAGAAAGCTCTTTCAACTCTACAAAGATCCTTCCCCCTGAGTCTTCTTTCCTGACGTCTGGGTCTTCTCCTCAGGGAACTGAGAACTTTATTCCTTCACAAGCTTATCATTAGAATAAATCCTTTTCAAAGGAAGTTCCCAGTTAAGAATATTAGTGACTTTCAGGCAAAATTTTAATGTTATGAATAAACTTTCATATCATCTTAAATGAAAAAAAAATCCTTTCCCCGAATAAGTACTTGTGAGCACTTACTGTGTGCTGGGCAGGACCACGGGTGGGTGTGTTTATTACCTCATCCCAGAGACTCACAGCAAAGAAAGAAACATTGTCAGACCTCAGCCACCTTCGTAGGAGCCCAGAAGAGCATCCTTGATTCAAGAAGCTGCCACTCTCACCTCAGAAGAAATGTCAAGGAAATGGAGAGGCAGGAGAGGTCACTCAGAACAAAAGAGCAGAAACGTCAGCCTTAGTGCTGTGGAAGCATTGAGACAGGAGGTAACTGTGACAGGGCATCAGAGAACGAGGAACCCTTGAACTTGGAAAAGGTGGGGAAAGAGTGAGGAAAAGCTTGAGGCAAAAGAAGTCCAAAGGGAAATGTAAATGTCGGGGTGCTTGCAGCAGTGCTTGCCACAGTGACTAGTTCAGTTGCTGGATCAGGTGCGCATAGGTAAAAATGACGTCTATGGAGCTTCTCTGGTGTTCTGGGCACAATGGTGAGTGCTTTCTGTGCATGATTCCACTTCATTTCCAAAACAACCCAGCAGGATAGGTTCCGTGGTTTCTCCATTTTACGTCTGAGAAGACAAGAGGCTTAGAAGTTAAGCAATTTGCCCAAGGTCAGTCACCCCAAAGCCAGAATCAGATGTTCCACCCCAGAACCTGTGCGTGTAACCAGGATGCCATCCTGGCATTTGAATAACGAGCTGAGTGCCAGAGTGAATACCTAGGACTTCTCTCACTTTATTCTGTGCAGGTCGGGGAGCCAGAAAAGGGTTTTGGAACAGTAAGAATGACAAACCGATGTCATTCTTCGGGAAGGCAAAGGGGTCAACAACCACAGATCAAGTAGTCTCCCCAGGGTGCAGACAGAAAATACAAACAAGTCGTTGATACAGTTTTCAAGAACAAAAGCCATTTCTAATATCAATCACCACTGAAGGACCGATGCCATCAAGAGAGAGTGGCCTCCATCACCCCTCCCCACCCACAATTCATGCACTGCCCCCAGCTTTGGGCACCAGAACAAAGAAGGCTGGTGGGACAGGTGACTCAAATCACAGGTGGCTGTTGGACAGTTTAACACACAAACTGCTCCCCCAACACTTTTAAAGCTGTACAGAAGCAAAATCAACCACCTACGAAGGATGCACACAGGCTGGGGGTTGTCTGACCTCAGTGACCCCAGTATGCATGCCTCCTGCCCCTCGCTAGCTCTCTGCCTTCAGTGCTGTGAGCTGCCCAGTCTTTAAAATTTGACAGAGAGCAGATGAACTTTTCACAGCAACTTAACACAGCAAAAGGTGAGAGGTTCTTCACCAGAAAAAGAGAGATGTGTACAAGTCACTATCCAAACCTGAAATGAATCCACATTCTGAATTATCCATTTCATTGCTACCAGGTGGACAAGGGCTGTCTAGAAAGGATACAAAAAAAATGGAGGCCCTTATGGCTGGGATTTTTCCGGACAGCCCTCGTGTATGCTGACATTCCTTAAGTGGTTCCCATTGATATGTGAGAGAATCACGTATTAAGTATCAACTTATTCATCTGTTGTCCATAATCAGTACCGTCGAAACCATATTCATCGGAAATTGCCTATTTGGTTATTGGAGTTCGAAAACTCATGGGCACTTACAAATATCTTGGCAAATGCAGCCCAATCCTGTTATACAGGGATAGCAAGATTGTTTCATTGATTATACAATTCATTCACTCATCACTAAATAAGTCATTATTGAGCTCCTACTGTTTGTCAGGCACTGTGCTGGGCGCTGGGACACAGGCAAACATGCAGACTTGGTTCCTGCCCTCTGTGAACTTACGTCGTTGAGGGGCAACTAACTTATAAATAAGTCAAATAATCAGTTAATTAATTGCAGCTTAGGTTAAGAACTCTGAAGAAAATAAAGATACTCAAGATAAGAATCCCTGGTATGGGAGAGAGAGAGCAATCTATTCTTTTCCCCCATTTGTCTGTCTATAGTACATTCTAGATCGTGCCAACATGGAACGACTCAGACCCTTGGTGCTGGCTTTGTAGGGAGAGCTGGCTGTTCTCTGATGAGGACGCTTTGGTACTTAACTACCCACCAAGCAGAGGACTCGCAGCAATTCTCAGCCAGCATTTTCATTCATTGCTGCAAAAACCTCTGAGAGGCAAGGAAGGCTCGAGTCTCCCTACCTCTGCATAAGAGCGGGTGAGGGTACTGGCCAGAGAGCATTCCCCAAATCCAGTGTAAAGGAGCCATGTGGCTGTGGGGCTCATACCATGGCTGTAGGGTTCAGGCCGTAGCTGTGGGACTCACGCTGTGGCTGTGGAGTTCACACAGTGGTTGTGGAGTTCACGCCTTAGATGTGGAGCTCATGCCGTGGCTTTGGGGCTCACACCATGGCTGTGGGACTCATGCTGTAGCTGTGGGGGTTCAAGCCATGGCTGTGGGGCTCATGCCATAGCTGAGTTTAGATCTCCATTCTGAGGTGTTTCCACCAAACTGGTTATTCACTCTGTCCTTCACTGTCGGATGGAGATTCCCACATGCCTGGAGCTTTTGGAAATTAACCAATTCAACCCAATTTTACTTGAAAATAAACCAAATGCAGCAAAAGGGGCTTATTTGATATACCAAGAAAACTGTTCCCCACGGGAAGTTTGTTTACCTAAACTTAGAAAATCTCTAAGTGAGAAATCCAGTAAATGAAGTCACAAACTGAATGATTTTGTTGAATGCTTCACTTGGTATTTTCCTCCTTTATAAGAATAACAACAGCCAACCAAACAAATAACCATACATTGGAAATTTCTTTGATGTGCATTCATAGTAGCCATATCAAGTGGAATTTATTTATAACTCAGAGAGTCAATCTAAATAAGATTCAGTTATTTACATATCCAAAGGACATGAGAGAATCATAAGGAGTGTTCTGGGAGGGGTGAAAAGCATCACTCAGTTCAAACCTTTACCGTTCCAGACATGGTGCAAAGCCAAGAAAAGCAAAATGACTTACCAAAGGCTGTACAACTACTGAGCCAGGACCTGAATTCCAGTTTCTTGATTCAGTGATCTGTTCCAGGCACTAGAAACTTGACCCATAGTCAACATTTTCCTGTGCTAGCATGAGGACACAGTGGCTGAAGGAGGATGGGGACATTTTACTTATCTTATAATGACAATAGCATCCTGTAGGTCAGCAGGGCAATAGCTCAATGACCTTATGCTTCTTACCTTTTTAAAAATTTTGCCATAATTAAGACTTACATGAAAGTTACAAGAATAGTACAAATAATTCCCAGATACTTTTTACCCAGATCCTTCAAATAACATTTTACTACCTCTGTTTTATTCTCTTTCTCTCCCTCTAAACTACTTTAAGAGTAGGTTTCAGATATGACATCTCTTTATCCTTAAATAATTCGCTGGGCATTTTCTAAAACTAAGAATATCCTCTTAGGTATTCTAAGTATACAAAAATAAAACTTTCCCTGTACATGACACAGAACAATTTATAAAATCAGTACAATTACTACTGATAAAATACTATAAATTGAAAGCCCTTCTTCAGATTTCTTTCAATTGTCCCAATAATGTTCTTGACACCAAACAAAACAACCAACCAACAAAGACCATGTGTTTCATTTAGTGTTCATGTCTTTTTAGTCTCCTTTATTCTGGAATAGTTCTTGCATCTTTCTTTGTATTTCATGACACTGACATGTTTTAGAGGACAGGCTGGTTATTTTATAGAATGTCCCTCAATTTGGTTCTGTCACACTTTCTTTAATAATTCAAGTTGTGCACGTTGAGCAGGAACCATAAAATCAATGCTGAGCTCCTCTGAGCACATCACCTCCGAAAGCACACACTCATGCTTTGAAGATGTCCAGTTAACCAATCAGATCATCTGGTTGAGGTGACGCCTTCCAGATTTCTCTACTGTCAAGCTACTCTGTTATCCTCCATAGTGATCTCTTAGGGAAGTACTTCGAGGATACGTAAATTCCTATTATTATCAAATGTGCACCCCCAACCCCCACCCCAGTTTTAGCATTTAACTCTGTCACACAGATGAGGAAATGGGGGACAAAATAGGTTGCATGACTTGCCCAAAGTCATACAGTTAGTATTAGTAAATGCAGAGGACATCTGATTATAAAAGCTTCTGCAGGAGGAGAGGGCAAGATGGTGACTGGAGAGGAGGTCCCTAAAGCCACCCAGGAGCTAAGAAAGAGGACCCTGAGTGACAAAAATGGCAGCTGAGAAATCCACGCATCGCAAGTAAACACCTGAAGGTTGGAGAGAAGGGGGCAAGCGGGAGAGAGGGAAGGGAGCAGAGATGGATTGCAACAGGACCCGATCTCTGCTGACTATCCAGGAACAGTACAGTGCACAGGAGAGGGAAGACCAAGAGGCAACAAGAGTAAAAGCCAGCAAAGTGGCAGAACAGTGGGAGACGGTGGGGGATCTAGGTTGCGGAGCTGGGCTTTGGAGCGGCATGTTGGGGATGGAGCTTGGGAGCAAGCCTCTGGAACTTTTGAGTGATAGGAGGGCTGAGCAAGGACTCTGAACTGTAGAGATGACACCTTGGTTCCCGGCGCCCTTGCGAACTACAGTGCAGGCATGCATGGCTCCTACACAGGGCTGTGGTTCCTGTTCCTGGCCCACTGTGAAGGCGAGCCAGCTGCCTCAGGTCAGGGGCACAGCTTTGGACTGGTGGTATGCACACCTGCTCATGTGCCCACCGGTCCTACAAGCAGTGTGAGCCCGCAGACTCTGCCCCAATGGCTAGACGCTGAAACAGACCCAGGAAGAAAGGTGGATTTGATAGCTTTTGCCCCAGCCAGCAGGAGCAGCCTTGGCCTGCATCACCCAGCTTCCCTAGCATAGGGAAGAAGTAGAAGCTGCCCCACAGCTCCTTTTGTTGGCCTCTCCCCTTTCCTACAGCCTCCCCAACCAACTGACTAACTTCAGGAGGCAGAGGGAACCCGATAGATGAGCACTGCCTCCATACATAGCAGGAGACCAGAAATAAGAAATAAACAACCCCCCTCTCTACCAAAACTTGGCCCCCAGTGCCACTTAGTGTCTGCCCTACAGCAAGATACCACAAAAGTACTAATCAGGGCTCCTGGGCCCTGCTGAACATAATGCCGTCATGTCAAAGAGGAAGAACCCAGCAGACAGGATGAATTCCTTAAAATCTAAAACTGCTCAGAAAGAACATGAAATTTATCCAGAAGACAGCTTCTTAGACTTAGAAGTTTCTGAACTAAGTGACAGAGAATTTAAAGTAGCCATTCTAAAGGCTCTGAGAGAAGTAAAAACATACTGGCAGAATACCATAGCCGAGATGAACAACATAAAAAAGAAGATGAATGACATAAAAAAGGAGATGAACGACATAAAAAAGGGACTCCGTAAATAAAAAAAACAATTTAATGAAGAAATTCAAAACATAAGGAAGATCAAGATGGAAATGCGAGAGATAAATAATACAATAAAAGAAGTGAGAAACTAAATAACTGCCATAGGAAACAGGGTCAACCAGATGGAGGAAAGAATTAGTGATATCGAAGATCAGAACATGGAAACAGCTCAGAAAGAGAAAGAAAGGGAATATAGAACCAAAAGGATTGGAAGAACTCTGCAAGAACTATCTGACTCCATGAGACAAAACAACATCAGGATAATAGGATTAGAAGAAGGAGCAGAGCATTCTACAGAGAGCATACTCAATCAAATAGTAGATGAGAACTTTCCAAACCTATGGAAAGATCTGGAACCCCAAGTTCAAGAAGAAAATAGGTCCCCTAGAAACCTGGACCCTAGCAGATCTTCTCCAAGACACATGGTACTAAAGCTGTCAAACACTAAAGACAAAGAGACAATTCTCAAGACAGCCAGGGATGAAAGAACTATAACCTTTAGAGGAAAACCCATCGGGCTGGCATCAGATTTCTCAGCAGAAACACTGCAAGCCAGGAGGGAGTGGAATCCAATATTCAAAACTTTAAAAGAGAAAAACTTCCAGCCAAGAATAAATTATCCAGCAAAATTATCTTTCAGATATGAAGGTGGAATAAAAACCTTCTGATACACGCAGAAGCTGAGGGAATTTGCCAGCACAAGGCCAGCACTTCAAGAAATACTGATGGAGGCTCTTTGACCTGAAACAAAATATCAGAAAAATGGAATAAACTTGGAGCAACAAGAAAGAAACAAAAATAAAACAAAAACAAAGAAATAAGTAATGACAGAAAATCCTCACATATCGATCATCACTCTAAATGTTAATGGACTGAAATCACCAATAAAAAGACACAGAGTAGCAGACTGGATTAAAAAACATAGGCCATCCATATGCTGTCTCCAAGAGACACACCTCAGTCATAAGGACAAACACAGACACAGAGTGAAAGGATGGGAAACAATACTCCAATTAAATGGTAACCAGAGAAAAGCAGGTGTTGTCATACTGATATCTAATGAAATAAACTTCAGGTTTAAAAAGATAGTAAAAAGACAAAGATGGGCATAACATAATAATAAAAAGCACAATACAACAACAGGAAGATTTGACACTAATTAATATATATGCTCCCAACCAGGATACACCAAAATATACAAAGAAACTATTAACAGGTTTGAAAGGAGAAACTGATAAATATACAATCATTGTGTGAGACTTAAACATCCTCCTAACAGCCATGGACAGATAATCCAAACAGAAAACAAATAAGGAAATATCAGCTCTAAATGACACATTACAACACTTGGACATAATTGACATTTATAGGACACTTCATCCAGCAAAAAGAGACTATACCTTCTTTTCTAGTGCACATGGAACATTCTCAAGGATAGACCACATGCTGGGACACAAAAGTAGCCTCGGCAAGTTCAAGAACATCGAAATCATACCAAGTGTATTCTCAGACCACAAAGCTTTGAAATTGGAGATCAACTGTAAAAGGAAAATAGGAAAAACCACATATACATGGAGATTAAACAATAGCTTATTTAAAAAGGACTGGATAAAAGAAAAATAAAAGATGAGATTAAAAAATATATAGAAATTAATGACAATGAAAATACAACATATCAGAATTATTGGGACACAGTGAAAGCAGTAATAAGAGGGAAATTTATATTACTACAGGCCTATCTTAAGAATAAGAAAAATCATAAGTAAACACCTTACCATCCCATCTTAAAGAACTAGGAAAAGAAGAGCAGACAAAACTCAAAGGCAGCAGAAGGAAAGAAATAATAAAAATTAAAGCAGAGCTAAACCAATTAGAGAACAGAAGGACAAAAGAAAAAAATTAATATTTGGAAGAGCTGGTTCTTTGAGAAAGTCAACAAAATTGGGAAACCCCGGGCTAGACTAATCAAAGGAGGAAAGGAAAGGACACAAATATCCAAAATTAGAAATGAAAGGGGAGAAATTACCACTGATACCACAGAAATACAAAGGATTATAAGACAATATTATGAAGGACTTTATGCCACTAAATGTAACAACCTAGAAGAAATGGACAAGTTTCTAGAAACTTATAGCTTACCTAGACTGAATCAAGAACTGGATAATCTAAATAGGCCAATCAATAGCCAACAGATTGAAATGACTATCCATAATCTTCCTAAAGTCAAAAGCCCTGGACCAGATGCTTTCACCATCGAGTTCTACCAAGCATTCAAAGAAGAATTAATACCTATCCTCCTCAGACTCTTCCAAAAAAATTGAAGAGGAACCAATACTTCCTAACTCATTCTATGAGGTCAACATTACCCTAATACCAAAGCCTGGCAAAGACAACACAAGAAAAGAAAACTATAGCCCAATATCTCTGATGAACAGATGCAAAAATCCTAAACAAAATAGTAGCAAATACAATACAACAATGCTTCAAAAAGGTCATACATCATGATCAAGTGGGATTCATCCTGGGAACACAAGGATGGTTCAACATATGAAAATCAATCAATGTGATAAACCACACAAGCAAATCAAAGATAAAGACCATATGGTCATTTCAATTGATGCAGAAAAAGCTTTCGATAAGATACAACATCCATTTATGCTCAAAACACTAAATAAAATAGGTATAGAAGGAAAGTATCTCAACATAATAAAGGCCATATATGACAGACCCTCGGCTAACGTCATACTGAATGGGGAAAGGCTGAAGCCTATTCCCCTAAAATCAGGAACAAGACAGGGATGCCCCCTGTCACCACTGCTATTTAATATAGTACTGGAAGTTCTAGCCACAGCAATCAGGCAAGAGAAAGGAATCAAAGGTATCCAAATTGGGAAAGAAGAGGTCAAATTGTCACTATTTGCAGATGACATGATCCTCTATATTAAAAATTCCGAAGATTCCACCAGGAAACTATTAGAAACAATAAATGAATATAGTAAAGTCACAGTATACAAAAATCAATGTACAAAAATCAACAGCATTCCTATATACAAACAACAAATCCACAGAAAAAGAAATGAGGGAGTCAATTCCCTTTGCTATCACAACAAAAGAATGAAATACCTGGGAATTAACTTAACAAAGAACGTGACAGACTTATACAGGGAAAACTATAAGACATTTTTGAAAGAAATTGGAACAGACATTAAGAGGTGGAAAAATATCCCCTGTTCATGGATAGGAAGACTTAACATTATTAAAGTGGCCATTCTGCCCAAAGCAATCTACAGATTTAATGCAATACCCATCAAAATCCCACAATCATACTTTCGTGAAATAGATAAAAGAATTAGTAAATTTATATGGAACCATAAAAGACCTCGAATTGCCCAAGCAATACTACATAAAAAGAATAAGGCTGGTGGCATTACTTTCCCTGACTTCAATTTATATTACAAAGCATCAATAGTGATAACACCTTGGTATTGGCAGAAAAACAGAAATATAGATCAATGGAACAGAACTGAAAACCCATAAATAAATCCACAAATTTATGGACAAATAATTTTCGATAAAGAAGCAAAAATCATACAATGGGGGAAAGACAGCCTCTTTAGTAGGTGGTACTGGGACAACTGGAAAAATATATATATGCAAAAGAATGAACCTGAGCTGTGAACTCTCTCCATATACAAAAATTAACTCAAAATGGATTAAAGACCTTCATATAAGACCTGCAACAATAATCTGTATAGAAGAACACATTGGTACTAAACTTATAGACCTAGGATTCAAGGAAGACTTCATGAACCTGTCCTCAAAGGCAAGGGAAGTAAAAGCAAAAATAAATGAATGGGACTATATCAAACTAAAAAGCTTCTGCACAGCAAAAGAAACCATCAACAAGGCAAAGAGACAGCCACCTGAATGGGAGAAAATATTTGCCAATAACGCATCAGATAAGGGTCTAATATCTAAAATATATAAAGA
>PVJL010019381.1:0-13965 GCA_004026885.1 Lyroderma lyra | reverse complement strand
CTCGCTCAGGCCTCGCAGGGACGCAGCCCGCGAGGTGGGGAGGGGCTGCGACGGCGCCGGGACTGTTCGCAGAGGGGCGCCCCCACCCCCCACTCCCCTCGGGCCCCCCTCCCGCCCAGCACTCCCCTCGGGCCCCTCGCCCGCCCTCCGGGCCCCCCGGGGTCCCCCTCCACCCCGCACCTCCGCCGGCCCATCCGCGGGGCCGCAGCGCCTCCCGGTGGCCGCGCGTCGGGGCGGGCTGCGCGGGGGCGGGGGCGTATAAGACGGCGGCCCCTCCCGCGGACCCCTCCCTCCTGCCCACTCGGCGCCCGCGCGCGGCCGGCGGGACCCGCATCCTCCTCGGGACGTGTCCGGCGACGGCGCCCCTCGCGCGCTCGAGGTCGGGTAAGCGCCCCTCGGACCCGGGCCCGGCCCCGCCGCGGGGAGACCTGGGGTCCGGCCCTGGGGCCCGGGCGGGGGGTCCGCAGCCGCGTCCTGCGGGTTGGCAAGTCCCGCGGAGGGGACAATGCCGGCGCGCGGAGGCCCCGGGCCGGGCCCGCGGGCACCCAGCTGGGGGTCCTGCCCGCGGTAAGGAGGCCCCCCGCGGGCACCGGGGCCCACGCCGCCTTCCGCCCCGCCGCAGCCGCCTGGCCCTGGGCGGGGGCGCCGCACATCGCCGGCGGTGCCCGGGCGTGGGGGCCGGGGGGCGCAGAGCTTGCTGTGTGCCGGCCCCTCCTCGGAGGCAGAGCTGGGGGGCTGCCCCCCGCTTTCTGGACTCAGGGCTGCGACGCAGCAGCTCTGCTCTCGGCTGGAACTTGCCAGCTGTGGGGGGGTTCAGCGTCCGCACGCAGCCCCCCACGCGGGGTCCTGGGAGGCCTGCTGTCACCTCGGGCTTGGAGGTCCCCCTGGGTGCACCCCCTCTTTGAGCTGGAGCTGGGCACGAAGGCTCCAGCCGTCCTAGTCCCTCTCTCCGGGGCTCCAGGGCGAGAGTCCTCCTTCTGGAATGGGGGTGGGGGGGGCTGGAATGAGCTCCTGGGGGCAGCGAGGGAAGAGAGGGGTCTCTGATACCCCGAGGGTGGGGACGGGGTTGGGAACAGGGAGAGCACAGGTCACATACCCCGGCCCCTGGGAATCAGCAGCAGCCCAGCCTGCCCCCCATTCCTCTGAGACGGGAGGTGCCCCCCACATGTACGCCACCCCGCCCTTCCTCCTCCCCCACAGCCTGCTGGGGAGCCTCCGCTGCCACAGGGAGTGAGGTGTGGGCCCTGCTGACCGGTCCTGTGGTGGCTCCCCTGCAGGGCTGGCCCCACCCTACCCCGGACTCCTCATCAGGCTCCTCAGAGCCCCAGGGGCCCAGCACCCCCAATGCAGGGGGGGGTGTCAACGCTGAGAGGCCTCCTGCTCCTAGCAGCCTAACGACACAGCAGGGCGCGGGGCCTGCCATCCACCCGGTGCCCTCCTGACTGTGGCCCCTGTACCCTGGGAGGACACCCCCAGCTCCTGCACCCATGCCCCCCAACCCCTGTGCGCCCCGCTGTCCCCGAGGAGAGGACCTTCAGTTTTCGCTGGATGCCCACAAAGGAGGCGGGGAGCCACAGACGTCCCTGTTTTCTCCTTCTAGCAGAGGAGTCTGGCCAGGAGGCCATCTCACATGTGCTGGACGAGCTCAGCCCTGGAGGGGGACTGGAGTCGGGGGTGGGAGAGCTGCCCCGAGGGAAGCTGCCTGCCTCGCCCTCTGGGACAGGACAGCAGGGTGTGGGGAGCAGGCCTGGCCTGGCGGGGCCATCGTGCCTTGGAATCTGGCCACACTGCACGGGCTGGGCACCCGGGGCTCAGGGGTGACCCCTGGGCAGAACACAGGGCTCAGCAGGCCTCTGGGCCCTTTGGTTGGGTGGGGAGAGTGTCCCTGCACGGGGCAGTGCACACCACGCCCAGTAGCGGCTGCATGGCCGGCCGGCACGGGCGGCTCCGTTGTGCACTTAGTCCACCTGCAGGCCCTCGGGTGACATGGGGCGGGCCAGGGCAGAGGACAGCCGCGCCTGGGAGAAGGCGCTGGGCCCTGGGGCTCTTCCTGGGGTGCGTGCGGGGCCGGTCAGGGGTGCACAGTAAACAGTCGGTGACGGTGAAAGTCCAGCAGCGTAAGCAGATACAGACGTGGGCTGCGGAGCAGTAAGTGTTAAGGCTGAATCACTCACGGACACACTTGAGAATGGGAGCTGGGAGCTGGGAGCCAATGGTGATGGGCGCGGCCACGAGCCCGCCCCCGAGCCGCTCTGCTCCCAATCACCGCGCAGTTTCAGAGCAACCCCTCTGCGATGTTTCTAGAACTTCCCCGAACATATGAAAACATGGGTAGCCAGGCTGATGGGGTTAGTTGCTGAGGAAACGTGGGTGTCGTCTCGGATTCCTTCCGGGCAGTTTCTGCAGTCAGGGTCCGAACGCTTGGTCGTCCTACCCGTGCGTCCCCGCGTCACGGGTGTCGTGAGGTTCCCTCCCGGGCGCCCTCAGTGCAGCCCTTTTGCTTTCCTATTTCCACTATTTTACGCGAAGACGGCACTGAACCGAAGTGTCAGAATTTCTAAACAGCTGTTCTCACAACAAGGGGCACGACTTACAGAAATGGGATTAAAGGGGTGCACACGTGGGACCGGATCCCCTGTGCGGGACAAGGGCAGGCAGGGCAGCACCCGCCAGGGCTCCCCGGGTGCACGGGGGGTGCAGGAAGGTCACGTTGGTGCCACAAAACGCTTTATGCTGCCGGGAAAATCTCGCTCCTGTGACTATTTTAAGAAAAACGCAAATAGTTTGAGTCTTTCTTTCTCAACAGAACCCCCCATTTCAGTGGTCGGCCCTCCTGGGGCTCCTTCCACACATGGGTGTGAAGTTGGGCGGGGCTGGTGTCCGGGCTCTGGGAGGCAGCTCTCTGAACAGGCCCTGGGGACCCAGGTCCCAGCAGGGACACGTCAGCATCGGGCCACTTCACATTCTCCACAGACTATCCACACCCGGCTGGGACATAAAACGTGTCACCACCCCACGTCACGCCGGTGGACCAACCTCGTGGTGGCCCCTTGCGGACGCTGTGACGAGCAGGTGCTGGGGGGGGACCCCAGCTTGGAGGGGCGTGGTCTCCCAGGACAGCAGAGTGGGGGTCTAGGGGCGTGGAGAAAGACCTGGGCGCTCCCCACCAGGGACGGGCGGGGGGCTGCGTCGCCGTGTTTTTGCTTGTCTGCCAGCCCCACCGAGGAGGGGCGCCCCGCGGGTTGCTCTGCGTGGCCTTGGCTTGGGGGTGGTCACCGAGCGTTTGTAGTGTCGCTACTTGCCTGGTTACGATTTCCCCGTGTTCCTCGCGGGCGCTGGTTTTTCACTCATTCGTAAAAGCTTTTCCCCCCCAATTTTTAAACATTGTGGCAAAATCCATAGAAAAATGGTAACGTTTTCCACCTCAGTCCTTTTCATGTGTACCCTCACGTGGCTGCGCCACCATCATCACCAGCTGTCCCCAGAACTTCCCATGTCACAAAACTGAAAGTGTCCCCACTGAACAGCCACTCACCACCCCCCACCCCGGCCCCTGGCAGCTGCCAGTGTCCTTCCTGTCTCTGATTCTCGAGACAGTAAGTGTCCCATGTCACTGGAGTCAAACAGTCCTTGTCCTCTGTGACCGGCTCACTTCGCTAAGATAACCTCGTTAAGATTCGTCTCGATGGAGTGCGTGTCGGACCCCCCTTCATTTTTCAAGGCCGAACAATGTCCCGTTGCACGCACGGGCCACACCCTGTCCATTCCCTCATCCGCCGACGGGCACTGGGGTGGCTCCCACGTTTTAGCAACGGCGAGTCGTGCTGCTGTGACCGCGGGCGCGCGGCTCTCAGGGTCCCCGCTCTCGCTGCGTCTGAGTACGTGCCCCATGGGGCCTGCTGCACCGTCCAGTAAATTCGTATTCGTATTTCTGGGGAGCTGCCACGCCGTTTCCCACGGCGGCTGTAACGGTTCCGGTTCCTCCGCACCCGCTCCGGAGCTTGCCTTCCCAGGGGTGCGAGGCGGTCTCCCATCCCTGTGATTGGCAGCTCCCTCGTTCGTGATGGTGAGCATCCGCTCTGCGTCTCTTCTTCACGGAAAACTATTTCAGCCTTTTACCCACTTTTTTTTTTTTTTTTTTTTTTTTTTTTTTTTTTTTTTTTTTTTGCTTTTTGGTATGTGGGTGGCTCCCTGGCTGGGAACCGAACCCAGGCCGCAGCGCTGACAGCGCCAACGCCGAAGCCCTAAGCCACTGCACCATCAGGGAACTCCCTTACCCACTTTTTTAACTGCGTTGTGCGGTGTTTTTGTTGTCGAGTTTAGTTCTCTGTATGGTCTGCACATTAACCCTTAACCAGAAAACTGATTTGCAAACATTGTCTCCCGCGCTGCGGGTTGCCTTTCGACTTGCAAAACTTTTTGTTTGGTTTTCATGAAGTCCATTTCTCTCTTTTTCTCTTTAGTTGCTTGTGCTCTTCACATCCCAGAAATCACCGCCAAATCTAATGTTGTGGAGACGTTGCCCCATGTCGTCCTCTAAATGTCTATAGATTTAGGTCCTCCATGAGGTCACGGGGCCAGTTTTGAGTTTTCATCACTTTTGTGTGTAGCGTCAGGGTCCACGTTCGTTCTTTTGCACGTGGATATCCAGTTTGCACACACTGTTGTGATTGTCGTAGCTTTGTGGTAAGTTTTAAAATCCGGAAGCGTGAGGCCTCCAGCTCTGTTCTTGTCTTTTAGGATTCTTTATGCGACTTGAGAGCTCTTGAGTTTCCTTATGATGTTTACAGTAGATTTTTCTGTTTCTGTGAAAATCATCGTTGGGATTTTCATAGATTGTACTAAATCCGTAAATCACTTCGGGTAGTATTGGCATCTTAATATTAACTCTTCTAACCCATGAATATGGAGTACCTTTATGTATATCTTTAACATCTATCAGACATGTTGATAGTTTTCCATGAATAAGTCTTTCACATCCTTGGTAAGGGTAACTCACAAGTATTTTATTTTGGGGATACTAATGTAAAAAGAAGTGTTTTCTTAATTTCCATTTGCATTATTCATTGTTAGTGTACACAAATACAATTGATTTTTGAGTGTTGACTTTATATCCTGCTACTTTACTGAATTTATTTATTCTGAGTATCTTTTTGTGGGATCTTTAGGGTTTTCTCAGGTAAGATCATAGCATCTGTGAGCAGATCATTTGATTTCTTCCCTTCTGATTTGAATGCCTTTTATTATTTTTCTTGCCCAGTTGGACAAGTAGGACTTCTCACACTGTGCTGAATAGAAGTGCCAGAGGTGGGCACCTCTGCATTATTCATCATCTTAAAGGAAAGCCTTCAGTCTCTCGCCATTGAGTATGATGTTCGTTAGGGGGTTTTCAGATGTGGCTTTTATTAAACTGGGGTAGTTTCCTTCTATTCCTAGTTGTTTGAGTGTTTTTCTACGCTGATAGATTTTTATACGTCGAACCACCTTGGAATAAATCCCACTTGTCATGATGTTGAATTCTGCCTGCTAATATTTGGTGGAGGGTTTGGAGGGTTTTCGTACTACTGTTCACACAGGTTATTGGTGTGTAGTTTTCTTTTCTTGTAATGTCTTTGTCTGGCTTTGATCTCAGGGTGATGTTGGCCTCATAGAACAAATTTGGGAGTACTCCCTTTTCTTCACCTGAAGTTTGGTGAATTGCTTTTGAACAGTTTGTTAAATATTGGTGTTAGTTCTTCTTTAGATGTTTGGTAGAATTCGCCGGCGAAGCCATCAGGTCAAGGGCTTTTCTTGGTCAGATTTTCAGTCTCTTTACTACTTATAGGTCTATTCAGAATTTCTATTTCTTCATGGTTTTGTCTTTATAGGTTTTGTGTTTCTAGAAATGTGTCCATTTTATTTAGGTTATTTGATTTGTTGACATAAAGTAGTTTATAGTACTCTCTTTTAATTCTTTCTATTTCTGCAGCATTAGCAGTAAAGCCCCCAGTTTCATTTTAGTGATTTGAGTCTTCTCTTGTTTTCTTGGTCCGTCTAGCTAAAGGTTTGTTAATGTTGTTGGTCTTTTTAAAGAACCAAGTTTTGGTTTCATTGATTTTTCTCTATTGCTTGTCAATTATCTGTTTTATTTAGCTCTAATCTTTATTATTTCCTTCTTCCTGCTAGCTTTGTGTTTAGTTTGTTGTTCTTTTTCTAGTTTCTGAAGTTGCAAAGTTAGGTTATTAATTTGAGATGTTTCTCTTTTTTTAATGTAAACCTTTATAGTTGTAAATTTTCCCCTTAGAACTGCTTTCACTGTGTGTCCATAAGTTTTGGTGTACTTTGTTTTCATTTTTAATATTCCTTGAGCGTTTCCTGATTTCTCTTGCGATTTCTTCTTTGATCTATTGGTTGTTTAAGAGTGAGTTGTTTAATTTTCACAATTTTGTGAATTTTCCCATTTTCCTTCTGTTATTGACTTCTAATGTCCCATTGTGATCAGAGAAAATACTTTGTGCAATGTATTTTTTTAAAGCTATTGAGTCTGCAACCATTGTCACACTTTCCCCCATCATGGCAAGCTCCTTCCTCTGTGCCTGAATGGACTTTCAGGGAATTTAAAGGGTTGGCATCTTTTTTCCCCATTTATTTTTCTTTTTCTCCTTTTGAGAGCCAGACAAGGAAGGGTAGGACATTCAAAAGCAACTGCATAGACATGCCCAGGGAAAGGTGTAGGCCCAGAATAGACTGGAGAATACCTTATATTTAGGCCTCAAGCTGATTGTTGGCACAGAGACAGCCTACAACATTAAAAAAAAAAAAATACAGCAAACTCTGGGGAAGGAAAAGAATCTGATTCCCAGAGTTACCACATTATTAGATTTGAATGTCCAGTTTCAATAACAAAAGAAAAATCACAAGACATACAAAGAAATAGGAAAGTATGGCCCATTCAAAAGAAAAAATATAAACCTACAGAAACTGTCCCTGAAAAAGACCTGATGGCGGATCTGCTAGACAAAGACTAACACAACCATCTTAAAGGTGCTCAGAGAACTGAAGGGAGGCACGAGAAAGGAAGACGATGTCTAAACAGAATGGAAATGTCAGTGAAGAGACAGAAAATCTCGATAGGATCTAGAAAGAAATAAATGGAGCTGAAAAGTACAGTAACTGCAATGGAAAAAGTCATTCAAAGGCAGGTTCAAACAGAGAGAAGAGTCAGTGAAGCTGAAACCAAAACCCTGTTCTGAGGAACAGAAAGAAAAAAATAGTTTTAAAAAGTGAACAGAACCTAAAGGACCAGCGTGCATAGGGTGGGTGTCCCGGGAGCAGATGAAAGAAAGACAAGCAGAGAAAATGTCTGAAGAAATAATGGCCAGAAACTTCCCAAATTTGAAGAAGGACATAAATACCAACTTTCAGAAACTCAGTGAAGTCCCAGTAAACTCAAAGAAACTGTCACACTGAGATGCATTATAATCAAACTGTCGAAAGACGAAAATTTTGACATCGGCAAGAGAGAAGTGACTCAGCATATCCAAAGGATCGTCAATAAGGTTATCAGCAGATTTCTTATCAGAAACGTTGGAGAACGGAGGCAGTGGGCTGATATATTCGGAGTGCTAAAAGGAAAAAACGGTCGCCCGAGGATCCTATATCCAGCAAAACTGTCATCCAAAAGTGAGGGCAGAATGAAGACATTCCCAGATAAGCAAAAGCTGAGGGAGAGTGTTACCACCAGGCCTGCCCTGCGGGAAATGCCCAGGGGAGTCCTGCAGGGTGACCTGAGAGGTCACTGGACCGAAACTCGAAGCCGTAGGAAGGAGAAAGATCTCAGTGAAGACAAAAACACGAGCAATGACAAAAACTGTTCTTACTGTAACACTGGTGTGTACTCCGGTTTTTGTTTTCTCCACGATTTAAGAAATGAATATATATTAAAAAACAACTATTCGTCTAAAAGCTAGTATGACTGTGACCTCACAGAATTTTTTGTTTTCTACGTAACTTAAGGTGCTAACGCATTAAATGATGTGCTCAGGTTTTTGGACACAGTGTATAAAGATGCAATTTTGTGACACCAATAACTGAAAGGACCAGGGGTGGAGCTCTTAAAGCAGCAGAGTTTGTGCATATTATTGAAGTAGCGCTGCCGTAAATTCCCATTACAGAGCTGTAGCTTCAGGATATTAAATGTAATCCCCGTCGTGACCACAAAGAAAATAGCTGAAGTAGACACAGATGCAGAAATGTAGAAGGAATGTAAGTGTTTCACTGCAAAGATCCACTACGCACAGAAGAAGACAGTCATGCAGGCAATGAGGGACAAAAAGCCATGAAGGTGTCCAGACAGCAGTGGCAAAAAGACAGAAGTGAGCCTTTCCTGGTCAGTAGTTCCTTTAATTGTAAGTGGATTCAACCCCCCAGTCGAAAGAGCAAGACCGGTGGAATCGGTTTTTAAAAATCATGATCCAACTATTTGCTGTCTGCATCACGTTAGAGCCAGAGGAGCAAACAGGCTGAAACCGAAACTATGGGGAAAGGTTATTCGGGGCCACTAGGCAGCGGGAGAATGCAGGGGGGCCACCGCACATCAGCCAAGGCGGGCTTCAGTGGGAACCGTGACAAGAGACAAAGACATGACACAGTAATGAAAGGTTTCGTCGAGCAAGGGTGTGACATCGCCAACACGACACCCTTAACGTGCGCCCCTGGTCACGCGCTGGGAGGACTTGCCTGGCTCCCGGTCCGTGCGCACCCCCTCCCACGTGCGGGAGCCCCGTTGTCAGGGCTGTGCACTTGGAACCAAGCCGCCGGGTCTGGACCTCAGCGATGAGCCACGGTCACGGTCACCTGCAGGCCCCCTGGCACGGGGCTCTGCCTGAGCCGCTTGCTGCCCCCGCTTTGGTGGGACGCCTCAGTCCCTTCCGGCAGGGGCTCCTGCAGAGGCTCCTTGGGCGTCTTCCTGTGCAGGTGGCGTCTCCATCGGCAGGGGGTCCAGGAGCGAGCCAGGCAGAAGCCCCCGTGTCCTTTATGACCTTGTCTTGGAAGTCACGTGCCATCACTCCCACGTCATTTAAGTCAGCGATGGCCTTGAACGTGCACGTGCCGCCCAGAGCCCAGCCCAAAGCTTGTGGTCTCTGCGCCCACTAAGTGTCTGCGGCCCCCTCCCAGGGTCCCTGAGCCCAGGTTGGCTGACGGCCGTGTGTGCCACCCCGCCGTCTGGGGGAGGGACACTGCGTGAGCTGCCGTCTGCAGCGGCCACTCCTCCCCGTTGCAGGACATCTGGGAGCACCGGTGCTGCGGAGATGGCCCGAGGCCCCTGCTCCGCCCTCCTGCTCTGGGGGCTCCTGGGGACGCTCCAGGCCCAGCAGCAGCAGGTCATCTCGCCGGGCACCTCTGAGAGAAACAGTTGCCCAGGTAGGCGGGGGTGTGGCGGGGGCCGTGGGTGGGCACGGCAGGCAGCAGGGGCCTGGCGCGGGGGCCCGCCCGGGTTGCTGGGGAGGCCGCTCGCCGGGGCAGGGCGCGGACGGCTGACCGCAGGCCCTCCATCCGCGTCCCCCAGAGAAGGCCGACTGCCCCGTCAACGTGTACTTCGTGCTGGACACCTCGGAGAGCGTCACCATGCAGTCCCCCACCGACAGCCTGCTCTACCACATGCAGCAGTTCGTGCCGCAGTTCATCAGCCAGCTGCAGGACGAGCTGTACCTGGACCAGGTGGCCCTGAGCTGGCGCTACGGCGGCCTGCACTTCTCGGACCAGGTGGAGGTGTTCAGCCCGCCGGGCAGTGACCGTGCCTCCTTCACCAAGAGCCTGCAGGGCATCCGCTCCTTCCGCCGGGGCACCTTCACCGACTGCGCGCTGGGCAACATGACCAAGGAGGTGCGGCAGTACGGGGCCCAGGGCGTGGTGCACTTCGCAGTGGTCATCACCGACGGCCACGTCACCGGCAGCCCCTGCGGCGGCATCAAGCTGCAGGCCGAGCGGGCCCGCGAGGAGGGCATCCGGCTCTTCGCCGTGTCCCCCAACCGGAACCTGAATGAGCAGGGCCTGCGCGACATCGCCAGCACGCCGCTCGAGCTCTACCGCAGCAGCTACGCCACCATGCGGCCCGACTCCACCGACATCGACCAGGACACCATCAACCGCATCATCAAGGTCATGGTGAGTGGCCCCGGGACCCGCCTCGGCGCACCCCGCCGACAGCAGGGCGCCACGGGGCTCGAGCCTCGCGGGGGGCCCGCCTGCCCCCATGCCCGGGGCTCCCCGCTGTGGCGGAGCTGCCCGGACCTCCGGCTCGGGGCTGACCGGGCTTCTCTCTTCTCTCCGGCAGAAACACGAGGCCTATGGAGAGGTGAGAGGTGTCGCAGAGCTCCGCCGCCCGCCCGGCCCTGCGCCCTGGCCCTGGGCACCCTGGGGCGCTGACCCGCAGGGACTGGCCTGACCCCACATGGCCGGCCCTGCGCCCTGGCCCTGGGCACCCTGGGGCGCTGACCCGCAGGGACTGGCCTGACCCCGCCCGGCCCTGCGCCCTGGCCCTGGGCACCCTGGGGCGCTGACCCTGCAGGGACTGGACTGACCCCACATGGCCGGCTCCCCCATGCTCCAGGGGGTGGGGGGCGAGGGAGCTGGACCCCTGTGCTCCATGTAGGGCCTGAGGCCGGCCTGCAGGAAGGGCTCCTGACCCAGACCAGGCTCTGCACTGAGGTCACTCTTAGGGCTGCCCACCAAGCACCCGCCCTCTGATGGACGGGCTCCGACCCCCCGAGCCAGGCCAGGGGAAGAAGATGGGGCATGGTGTGTCCAGCGAGGGGGACCTGGGCCCTGGGCCCCTGACGTGCCCCCCGCCCCTGTGCGTCCCCGCCCCAGCTCAGAGAGGGGGTGCTGCCCCCCAGCTAGGCTGCTACCGGCACAGCCTCTCCTGCACTGGCTGCTGGCGGCACAGAGGCTTAACTCACAGGCGGGGGTGCCTGGCCACCCACCGCTGCTCAGCCCAGCCCTGAGAGAGCTTGGGGAGACCCCCGCCCCCATCCAGCCCCATGCTCGGGGCGGCCTGCTGTCCTCCGGGCTGGGACGCCATGCCCCCCTCACACGCCACCTGCTTCCTGTTTCAGTGCTACAAGCTGAGCTGCCTGGAGATCCCCGGGCCCCCCGGCCCCAAGGGCTACCGCGGACAGAAGGTGAGCTGCCCGGGCCACCCGACACCCCCAAACTGCACGCTTGAGCCAGCGGCCCCTCCCATGGGCTCAACGCCGCTGACCCCAGAGGAACCAAAACTCGCCTTGTGTCTCCTTCCCTTTAAATGGCATTTTGAGGAAAGAAGGGCCACGTCTCCGTCCTTAGGACGCGCCACGAAAACACCCAAATAACAAGCCGGCCAGGCGCGTACGCGCACCCCGGGGCCCGTCCCCGGTGCCGACGGGAGGCCGTGCAAGGCCACGTCTGTCGCTGGTGAAGTGCCACGCTTCCCCGTGGAGACCGCGCGGCCCACAGCTTCGGGGGAAACCCCGTTTGCAGTCCTGCTTGTCGGAGTTGGGTGCTTGTTGTTCTGCATTACGCAGGAATTTTAGCATTTGTTTTTTTAAGATGTTACGGGAGGAGACGGGTCGTGTAACAGGCAATGACAACACAGGACCGACCCCGGGGACGAGACATTTGGGTGAATGTTTGTACCGAGCCCGTTACGGTGACTCTGCGTGCAGGTTCCGGCGGGAGCTCTAACTCGTAAGCACGCAGGAAACGGCCCCAAACTCACACAGACACGGAGTTAGGACTGCCCCCGGGTCAGCGCACCCCGGTGTCCCCCGCACCGCCGGGCGGGAAGGTGTGCGTTGTGCACGGCGAAACGTGGGGAGCAGGTTTTAGGGGGTCGGGGGCCGGCGCTCCCGTGACGACGGGCGTATAAAACGCCCGAGTCTCAGACACCAGCAGTGCGCGCCGGACATCAGCGAGGGGACAGGCTCTGAGGGCACAGGACAGACCCTGAAACACTGTCACAGACACTGTCACCACAAGGAGCCTGTGTTCTCTGCCTCCTGAGTTCGGAGGACAGACATCCAGACACAGGTCGGCCGGGCGCTCCCTCCGCTGCCCTGGTCTCCCCGGTCCCGGGCAGGGCCGCCTGCCACCCCCCAGGGCCAGGTTTGCCCCCCGGAGGCGGGTGTGGCCGCCCACGGCAAGACGGGAACTCGGCCCCCCTCAGGGGTCCCCGGGAAGCAGCCACGGGGTCACCTAGTTGGCATCCAGGGGCTGTGAGCGTGGGGTGCCCACAGAGGGAACCCCAGAGCAGGCCCGGCAGTTTCAGAGGCCTCCGCCCCCACCTGCGTCCTGTGCTCCCCTCTCCCTGTCCTCCTGCCCCCCGGCCCCTCTCTCCGCTGACTCCTCCCTCCTCCCCTGTCCCCGGCCCTCTTTGCACGGAAGCATAGACCCTTCTGAAGCCCTGACCTGTGGGGGTCACTTAGGTGCCCCCCGGGTCTCCAAGCCTTGGTGTCTCAGCTCGGGGGTGGGTGCCACTGGCTGCAGGGGGGCCTCGGCCAGGGCTCAGAGAAACGGGGTCAGGACGGCTCTGCCAGAGGGCAGCTGACCCGACTTCGGACACCCCGGTGTGGCATTGCCATTGTCACCCGGGCGTCACCACGCCCACCCAGAGAGTCTTACTGTCCCACCTCCCAGGAGCTGATGACAGGGTCCCTGGTGGCCCGCCCTGCCCTTTCCTGCCTCAGTGTACCCCTCTTTCTATTGTCTGCTTTTAGGGAGCCAAGGGCAACATGGGTGAACCCGGAGAGCCTGGGCAGAAGGGGCGACAGGTGAGTGTCCTCCCGTCCCGTCCGTCGGCCCCTGTCCCCGAGGCTGGGGTTACACCCACGGCTCTCTGTTCTTCTCCCACAGGGGGATCCAGGCATCGAAGGTCCCATCGGATTCCCAGGACCCAAGGCAAGTTGCCCGCAGCCCTGCCCCGGTGGCTGGGGACACGGGGACAAGCCGGGGGCTGCCTGGCTGCAGGCGGGGCTGGCCCACGGGGTCAGGGTGCTCGGGCCCAGCCCTCCCTCCCTGTCCTGACCCAAGGAAGTGAAGCACCTCAGTATTTTGGGTGTCCAGCCTGAGCCCCAGCCGTGCCCCTGCTCCTGGGCCTGGTGACGTCCACCGTGCTGGTGGCCCCCCAGGTCCCGCACGCACGTCCCATCCTAATGCTGCTTTCCTCTCCCCCAACCTCAGGGTGTTCCTGGCTTCAAAGGCGAGAAGGTGAGACTCCGACGGAGCAGCCAGACCCCGTGACACCCCCTGCGTCCTCAGCGAGCGTGTGGTCCCCGCTGGGGACACGACACGGCTCCATGCCAGCGCTGGCCTTGTCCTGGGGTCCTTCTGGCCTTGTGCATGGCCGAGGGCAGACCTGGGCCCCTGGTGACCCAAGCTAACGCCTCGTTTTCCTTCTGCGCAGGGAGAATTTGGAGCCGACGGGCGGAAGGTAAGTGGGGTGGTGGCGGGGCGGGCTGAGCACCCCAGGTGGTGGGGCAGGCTGACGCCTGGGGCTGACCGAGTCCCCTCCTCCTCCTCCCTGCAGGGTGCCACCGGCCTGCCTGGCAAGAACGGGACTGACGGACAGAAGGTAGAGTGTCCCCTGGGCGGGAGGGCGGTGGGCAGCATCTCACATGCCGCGGGGGGGGGGGGGGGGGCAGGACCCTCTGCGACACCCAGGTCCTTCCCTGAGGCCTGGCCTCTGGGCCCGTGAGCTGCTGCCTACAACCTGTGGCTTGGGCAGCCCCGGTTTGCACCTGTCCAGGTGACGCAGGCAAATAAGGACATGGCGGGAGCAGGAATGGACATTTGCTTCTGCAAACCACAGCCCAGCCGTGCAGGAACTTCCTGGACTGCCCTGCAAGGACCCCAGACTTACACGACCGGCAGTTCACACGCACACACACACGTGTACACAAGTACGGATTCGCGTGCATGCACACACACCACATGCGCACACACCAAACA
>PVJL010019380.1:0-13972 GCA_004026885.1 Lyroderma lyra | reverse complement strand
GCGCCGGTGAGGGGTGCCCACTGTCAGGCGAAATCGATTCTCCTCTGTGTGGGGGAGCGGCCGGTCGTGCGGGAACACTGCCGTGGGTCCCGATCGCATCGCACGGTAACGTGTCACAGCGTCGGGAGGATCTGAGAACTCTCGTGACACACGCAGCACAGCACGTTACACGGACAACCGGAATTCGGAGCCGTCTAACTTGGTTGCTGTCGAGCTGCTCTGGGGTGCTGAGACTGGGGGCGCGGTGAGAGCCACGGCAGCTGCTGGAGTTGCGATGCTTTAAAAGGGTGAACGTCAGATGCGCTTCGTGGTGAACACGCAGGATTGGGTCCGAGCTCGGGGGCCCTGTGAGGAAGCAGAGGCGTGTAATTCTGGGTCTTTGACCTGTGACATGGCTGCTTTTCTAGGCACGAGGATCAGTCGTGTTTACACGATCAAAAGAAATGCAGCTTTGGATGGTAGGAGGTCCCTGTCTCAATGTCACTGTCTGCCAGTCATCTGTCTGTCCATCATCTGTCTATCATCTGTCCATCCATCATCTATGTCTCTCTCTCTCTCTCTCTCTCTCTCTCTCTCTCTCTGTTTCTATAGCTTTCCCTCCCCCTCCCCCCTCCCTATCATCTATCTATATCTGTTTGTAATTTTAACGTAATCATAACTAAGATCATGTTATTTTTAATATTTTATTTCGCTTTTACTCTTAAACATGGATCTTGGAGTTCTTTTCCTGTAAGTACATACACATTTGCCAGTCTTATATCACTATATACAACTCTGTGGCATGGAATTATCCTGAAATAACTTAGTAATAAAGGTATTGGAGTAATTCCCTGTTCATGACATTAGGTTGATTCTACTTTTTTTTGGTTGTTGTTGAAATTATGCATAATGTTGTGGTGACATACACGTGCACAGCAAGACTTTGTATGCGACGGACTTCTGAAAGTGAGTTACTGGGGGAAAGGATGTGCTTTAATGTCTTCGAACTTTCAATAGACACTGGCACCTTTCTCTGTGAAATGGCCATGTGCATGTACTCCTAGCGATATTTCCTTACGTCTTCTCAGTGCTGACTTTGTTGTGATTGACATAGGGAAGTCACAGCATCACCGGTTAAAGAATTCTCCTGTTAATAAAGGAAGAATTTGAAGTGACATTTGGTTGGAAGTTCTTACTCTGCCACTAACTAGTTGTATGGTCTTGGGTCACTGCGCTGTTTATTTTCAGCCTGTTTCTTCATCTATAAAATATAGCCAGTGATAGCAATCTTTCTGGATTGTTGAAAAGAATAAATCAGAATACTGTGTATGTAAAGTACGTGGTGAACTTGGAACTAAACATTATCATTAAATTCTTCTTATTTAAATATATGACCTCACAATATGTCTCAGTTTGGCCTTTATAGATCTCATTACAAAGTCTAGCTTGGTTACTAAATTTTCAGAAAAATAACATTTCTTTTGAAATGACAGTTTAAATTTCAAAAAATATATATTTGGAAAAATGCATTTAGATTTTGCTAACTTTAAAAATCTGCACACCTGGCATTGTAGTTTTTTAAAACTTCCTATGAATGATGTAAAACTTCCTCTTTGACCATATAATAATGCTTCTTTTGCTACATTTGCGTGTTCCAAAATGTATTTTAACAATGCTGTATTACACGGATCCTGGAGAAAAGCTATAGTTTTCTTAAATTTTCTTTTCATAGCAGATAGTCTACTTTAAGGAAATACATGTTAAAAGCTGGAGTTTCTGCCCCTTCATGTGAGATGATCCCAAGGCAGAGGTACAGGGCGCACTGAGACCGCACTGTTGTGCTGTGACCCTTGGTGGTGTTCCCCGAGGTGCTGGGGCTGAATAAAATGACTGGTTTGTGATGGGTTTTAGAGAAATGCAGGGAAAGGGGTCCTTGGAAAACGAAGTGTGTCTCTTATTGAAGAGAGACTCTGCTTGTTTCTCCCCAATCTTAATCAAGTTATTGCGCAGTCATTCCGAGCAGTTGGAAGGAGGACCTGTTCTCGGACAATAATGACTTCGCCGTGTAACTCAAGAAAGAGAAGCTATAAAACCCTTCAGTTAGCTTTCTGCTGAAATAAATGATGACATAAAAGCGAAAATATTTTTATTGTTGTTCATCTACAGAATTCATTTTTTCTCAGAATAACACTCTCTAAGCATTAGAAGGCAGGTGTCTTATTATTGATTGGAATGTTCATTTGGGCGACCAGGACATACAAACTACCCAGGCAAAGGGAGTGAAACTCTGTGGATGATACATACCTATATGAGGGTGAATTAAATGTGATTTTAGTTGATTTACTTGTTTAGAAGTTTCAAAGCAATTATTTTTCATGTTCACGGTTTGAGATGAATAGGATTTAAATTTTCAGGAATATAATTTGCATTTTTATACCATACACACAAATGCCTACGCAAACCCGGTACGAGAAGGAACCCTGCGCTGGATGTGGTGTGCCCCAAACCTGGGGGACACATTTCCCTCACATGCGGAGAGAAGGACTACTTCCCAGTGATTCTGTGTTGCCTTTTATGGAACATCATCGCCCCAAATGCCAGCGCTTACTAGGTCTTTAATGACGTGAAATGCTACCTACTTTTAAGCCGAAGAGCAAATACTAATTGTCCAAGTCCAGATGTTAGAAATCATTACTAAAGCCTTCAGTCTATTTCTGTTTCCCATTTACTGGTACATGGACCATGCAAACCATTATTCAGGCAGAGCCCTTAAACAGCCTGGTGTCTGGATTGGGTTTCCACATCTTGGAAGCTGAGAAATTTGGTCAAAGAATGTAATGATACTTCTCTGCCTGCCTGCCTGCCTGTCTGCCTGTCTATCTATCATCTGTCTAGTTACTAACTGTCTATCTGGCCTATCAATTTATCCATCGATTCTCACCAATTCACTTATAGTGCATGCACCATGTAGGTGACATTTCTTTTCTTCCTCATTTTTGTATAACATTCAAAGGATTGGACTTTTAGACTAGAGGAATTTGGGGTGGGATGCTCATCGTCAGTCCTCTCCGGAGGTCTGAGCTGTCACTGTTTGAAAAGTCTCGATTTGAACTGCGGCTTCTGCCCACGGGGCTCACTGTTCCTGAGAAGCAGTGGGTCCAGTCTGTGCTGGAACCCTGACCACACATCACGGCCTTGCTCCTCCTGTCCCCTTTCGAACCCACTCGGTCCCGGCACAGGCTTGCACTCTCAACTGGGGCCTTGTTCTCCATTCCTAGCTCTAAGCAAGTCACGCTCGTGTGTACAAATACATGCACGTACAACCCCTCCCTGGTCACCTTCTTCTTCTGCATTCTGATGGTGAACCTCATTATCCACAAATCTCAGCTGCACGCAAGTCTTAAAGACGTCACCGATGTTCACACCAACGTGCAGTCGGGAGCACGGGAGGTGGATTTGGGATTATAAACCAGTGTGGTTCAGACAGCCTCCTGTCTAAGTCTGACGCTCCGCGCATGCTCTTCTCACAGCTGGGCCTTCGGGAAACCCGCGCTCCGGTCTCAGAACCCTCCGGTGCCGCCGCAGGGCTTGCGGGCTGGGCGCAGGTGCTGTACGGAGGCGCCGGGACCCGCCCGGCCGGCTTCACCTGCAACTTCCCGCACCGGAAACGCTGGTGCAATGGATGGCGCGTTGCTCTGGCGGGAAGCGTGTTGGAGGGTGGCCGGGCCGCCTGTGCAGGCCTGGCTTACGCTCCCTGTGCCTCACGGAAAAGGGACATGTGACAGTGTCTACTCACAGGGTTATCATGAGGAGTGAGTGTTCACGTGTGTCAAATCCCAGGGCATCGCGCGTGACCCTTGGAGGGGACTAAATGCGCACCAGCGAAGTGGCAGATGATGCTCGTGGAGTCCTTCCCACGCACCATTCCTTTCTTTCTCTCTTCATGTTAGTTCTCCCTTCAACGCACATTCAGATCGATCTCCTTTATCCCTCAGGATGTCTCCCCTTCTGAAGTTGTTTCTCTTCTGTGTCATCGATGCCGTGTTTACCGAGGGGGACCCCATTGTTTATTATTCAAGCCGGGCTCTTTTATAGTGAAAATGAGTATTACTGATAATTGCATTGGGACATGCGGCGTCAATTGGAATTGACCTGGGCAGAGGGACAGATGGTTCCCCCATGAATAGTGGAGCCCTAAGTTATCAAATCTGTTATTATCAAATCAAAGCAAACTTTCAATGCATATTGTGCTAGCAAACCTCCCATCAGCTTAATTGCCACACAGTGAGGTCCCTCAGAATGAACCCCAGCTGTTTGTGGCCGTTCCCAGAGGACTGCTTCTCGTGTGCTCAGGCACAGACACCCCCCACCCCATACCTTCTGGTGGACCCTCATGCTGCGTTTGCCTTCCTGAGCGAGGGTCCTTACCACACAGCCCCCCAGCGCCTGCTCCTGGGGTGCCCAACGCCACTGACTCCTCCCCCATGCTCACACCCCTCTCTGGGCTTTGGAGAGGAGGAGCTGCTCTCGTTTCTAGTATTCCTTCCCATAATGCATGCCTCGGGCCTTTCTTAATGACCCACAATGCCCTGAGGCCAGGGTAATTCTTGCGTGGGCTTTACCGATGCATCATGGGTAAAAGAAGAGGGTTTTAAGTCGATTCCCGACGACCACTGCCTAAACCCGTGGTCACTGTGAGGCCCACGCTTTGCGTTGCTTTCCCCCTGATTCCTCCGACTGGGGACGGCTCAGCTCCGCCACTTGCACCACTCCAGGCCTCTTCATGTAGCCAGTGCCCCTGCCTAGGAAGAGACGAGTGTTACAAAAGGGAACCCGGGCCCCAAATGGAGTCACCTGTGCTACGCCGCGCAGGATCAGACCGAGACTTAGTGCCTAACCTGACTGCCTCACCCGGGAATGGAACATCCAACCTGTCAACCTGGACCGATGTGGTCCACACTAGTGAGGGGCTGCGTATTGCCATGTATAATGCGCACTTTGGGGCCCAGATTTGTTGCGGGGGGAATAAGCATGCGCATTATACATGGGTGTACTAATTCCGTATCTATGTAAATGGTCTGAATTCTTTTATTTAGGCTTATGAGTTAAAACTGTAACTCTAGAAATCAGTAATGATATCCGTGTGCCAAATAATTCCCTGGAATACGATAATCCGTTTTTTTATATAAAAAGGTTTTACATATAAAATTTCTTGTACCATAACATGTTAAGAATTAAATGCTAAAATTACTTTATAATACAAAACAACAAATACCTAAATATAAACAAATAACAATTTGAATTAAAAAATTAAAACGAGGCTCCTGAGCCACTGTCTTTGCTTGAGCCCGCTCCTACCTCTTTGGAATGTACTTTCCCCTCAATAAACTATTTTTTTGTTTCACCACTTTAAAAAAAAAATTAAAACGAAAGACTTTTCCCCCTGGAAGTCTGGGCCACAGAACCGCGGTGCGCGTTGTGCACGGGAGCGCAGGCACCGGGCCCGTGACAGAGTACCTGCTGCGTCGCTATGGGCACGTTTGCAGGTACGTCCCGCATCCTTGACTAGATGGCGTGTTCCTCGGGGCGGGGGCTTCCTTGGCCTGGCAGGTTCCTGACGTAGAGACGGTGTTCTCTGAACGTCTGTGGTTGAGAAGTGTGAGGTCATCGGGGGATACAGAACACTCCTAGTTTGGTAGGAAGTGCCCATTCCTTCCCCAAGTGGTGTTTCCTGCTTGTGGTCAGAAGTTCACGTCGAGGGCAACTTTCTGTGAATCTCTGGGTTCTCGTGCCAGCGCCGGGTTGCCCACTGGTCTACTCAGTCCGCCCTCCTCCCGGCCGCTGCGTCGTGGCCGTGCTTCCTTCCTGGGACACGTTAGTCTTGTGTTCTTGGCACTAAGCACAGCCCAGCTCAAACCTTGGTGAAAGCAGGGTTTTGGTTTGTTGTTTTGAGAGTGAAATTCACAGGAGCACGTGTCTCAGGGTCAGCAGTAGCGTGCTGGCCTCAGGGTGATGTGTTGGGGAGTCTCCCCACCCGCAGTGCCTTCTCTGAGCGGATCTGTCCGTAGGGCCTCCAGGCCGGGCGACAGCAACTCTTCACTTGTTTAATACAGAAATGTTTCTCCCAAGCAGAAACCGTCCTCTTTTCAGCTCTGATAGTTTTCACATAATAATATATCTTTGTCAACCGACGCTTTGTATGTGAGCTCCATTAGCTACCCAACATGACACAGAGCAAGGCAGGTCTTACTCTTATCAGAGCAATGCTTCTTTCTGTCACTCTTGCTGGCCTGGTGGCAGCAGCTGCTTCAACAGACACCTGTGGTCAGCCACAGAGATGGAGTCTCAGAGTCTGACCTTTCCTCTACACACGGAGGGCAACGGAAAGGAAAAAAACCAAAGCAAACGACAAAAAACCTGGCCCTTTATCTAAACGGAAAATGATGGAAGAGTTGGGGGAAGGTGGAACTAAATGAAAATTTCTTTCATTTATTATAATTTAGTTTTAAGGCGATTAAAAAAAATTGCATACTCATTCTAGCTAAAAATATTGATATTCCAAACAGTGGTAGATCTGTTATTTTTATTGTTTCATTTACTGCTGTACAGTTTTCGGGCTTTGCACTTGGGCTGAGTGTCGGTTTTTACCTGGTTTGTGAAACAAGGAGCCAGGTCACCACCTGGTCTGTGGTCGTAGGTCAGCATCCTCTCACACTTCGTGCAGCGTGCAGCGTGCTCCAGGAGATTACATTGGCAAAAGGGGGAATATTTCTGTGCATCCTTTGTTTTTATTCTCTTTTGTTTCACTGTCGGCTCCCTTAATCAGAAGCAAAAATAATCAATGTGAGCGAAAAGGACCGACGTGTAATTGAGTGCAGGTGTCAGTCTTGAACCAAATGGCCAGAGGGCACGCTGCAGGCGTGTGCAGCCGACACACGGACGTTTCCAGCGCGCAGGAGCCACGAAACGGCCGCGCTGCGTACCGGTTCATTTCGGAGCCACTTAGCTGTTCTCACCGAAGGAGGGGGCAAGTGTGTCCTCTTGGGGTCTCAGTGTCCTCAGTGGTACATAAAAGGGTTGGACTAGGCTCATGGATTGTTCTCAGAATGCTTTTACGTGAGGCGTGCGTGCTGGACGTCCGGAGGTGAGTGGGACGGGGCGCACCTGTCTCCTAGCGGCTTCGGAGACATCGGTGAAGGTCAAGTTCTTTGCCCTTGGGGTCTCATCAACACGACACGACAGTATAACGTAAATGAGAGGGACTATGAAACATTATCCCATTTTCACTTTTTTAAATTCAGAAGCACATTTTACTGTTGTTGGGATGATTAAAACTTTTCATTGGACGACGAGTTTGATGTTGGAATTGGGATACACGTGTTGTCACTATTTTGTGTCGTATTATCGTCGGCTCTTGGCTTTCAAAAGCAGAGACCTGGTCGATGCAGTGACCGCAGGCAGACCCGGGTGTGGTCAGAAGTCTTACCGCGGGGTCCCTTCCGGGGCGTGCGCTGTGCACACTGACTCCCGTCGACTCTGGACTGGTGTTCTTGTCTGTGGCCTCCGGGATGACTTAGTAATGATTTACGTGTTGTGCAGAAAGGGCAGCTGAGGAAAAAAGATGAATTATGTAGCCCACTTTAAAAATGAACCATAGCTGGTGAGTAAACAGAACCAAGAAGGAGCCAAATGGACCCCTGCCCCAAGGAGGCCGCGGGGCTTCAGCAGAATGACACAGGGCGCTCAGAGGACGGGGAGGAGTTTGAGTCTGTTGTAAGTGACCCCAGTGTTGCAGCCACATTCTCTTTCTGCCAAGTGAGGAACTGCTCGTTAGGCCAAGTCACTGGGACGGCAGGGACCTTTTCCATGGGGAGACTGGCATCCGGCACTCCCTAGGGTAACGGGAATGGCGTTTTCACGGTGGTGCACCAACGTGCGTGGGCTTGCACAGGAAGAGCCGTGCCTCATAGCTCAGACTACACTATTCTTTAGGGAAGATACCTCGTCCACCGCTGCGGTGGGGACTGAGGTGTCGTGTGTCCCGGGAAGGGGGGGTATGACGTTGGAGAAGTCTTTGCTGGGGTCACTTCCAGCAGAGGTGGGAGGCCTTCCTTTTCTGAATGCGTGGGTCCGGGAAGGGGACAGGTGTGGCAGGCAGGTCAGACTTCCATGCCATCGCTTTCCTCCTCCTGGGAATAGAACCTCGTGTGGGTGTAGAAGCTTCCAGGCGCGCGGGGAAGAGCCTGACCACATCATCGGTCTAGGGGAAGCACGCCCGGGGGAGGCTGCAGAACTCGGAGAGGATCCCACCGGGGGCCCTGACTGGGGGCCCTGACAAGGGCAGAGACAAGAGTGGGAGCTGGCTGGCAGATGACAGGGAGCAGCGGTCTTGGCCCCGCAGGTAGGCCCAGAGTGCGGGGGCGCTAGGAGACGTCCTCATCCTCTGGTGAGGGCCTGTGGAGGGACTGGTAGTGCCAATGGACCATCAGAGGCCCAAGTTGAGCCAAAGGGGCCTCTGTGGGAGGACTCACGAGCAGAGTCACGGACGGAAGATCACAAACCCTTCGTGGTGGATGCCGCCATGATGCTTTGGTTACCCATCACCAGGTAGGAGTTAGACCAGAGCAGCCTCATCACAGGAGGAGCTGGCAAGGGTCCAGAGGGCATCACGGGTGCAAGGTCACCTGGCACGTGACGCCATGAACCGCCACTATGCGCGCAGGCAGGGAATGTGCCATCAAAGAGACCGTCAGACACTTCCTGGGGTACGGCGACACTTTTGTGATGCTCATGGGTCGTGCAATCTGACGTTTGCACAAGGCGTGGCGGGTTGGCTTTTCTGGGCCACGTGGTGTGTGAAGCCGGTCTAGGAACACTCACCGACTGGACGGCTGGGGCTGGAGTCGTGGGGAGGGGATTTCCCTCACGGGCCCGGGAGCTGCTGTGGCTGGCGGTTAGGCCTCGGCTGGGGCCGTGAAGCAGAGGTCTGTCCGTGGCCTCTCCCTGTGGCCTGGTTTTCCAGGCATGGGAGCTCCAGACCCCCTCCATGGTGGCCCAGGGCCCGCAAAGCCAGTATCCCGGTGGGCAGGACAGAAGTGATGGCGCTTTTTGTGACCTGGCTTTGGAAGTCACGTGGCACCCCTTTGGTCGTCTACGCTATTATTGCAGCAATCGTGCGTCACCTACATCTCAGGGGAAGGGGCCTAGAGCTCACTTGGTAAAACAACTTCTAAAATCGTGTTTTAATTTTATAAAAATGACTCACTACGTTTAATTATAAAATATTTGAACTATACAAAAGTGGATCTGGCACATCTGTCAAGTAAATTATGCATCTGTCACTCAGACGGGCACCGTCACTTCAGTGCACCGATTGGCGTAGCTGGCGCGGAGAGTGCTGACGGAGCAGGGCTGTGCGGAAAGCGTCCGGGCTCGTGACACGCGCGGTGCAGGCGTGGGCGGCCGATCGTTCCCCGCTTCCGGACAGCCCTCGTCTACACCCGTGAGCACACTGTTCAGCTCCGAGTTGTTTCCCTGAGGTTTTAGCTGGTTCTTCCCTTTGGGACATATTCCTTTGTTTCCTTTGGACAAACTTGATAAGAGAGTGAGATTATATTAATTGGAAAGTTAAATTTTTTTTTTTGTTAGTGGAGTGTGGTTCATGGAGAAGATGAGCTTTTTCTTTTTCCCATGCCGTAGTAGTAGGTATTTATTTTAGCATAATTGATTTGGGTTTAATTTTGAAACCTCTGTAGCCCCCGTCAATGACATTGCAATTGCTAGCCCGTATCTCCAGGGCCTAACCCCAGTTTCAGCATCTCGAGATCCGACATGTCTCTCGTGTAGCCAGCCAGCCTGTTGAGTGCCTCCAGAGGAGCACCTATTTCTTGGGGTGCTCAGAGGTTCTTCATCTTTGCCTTAAATACCACCCGTCTCCGTTGCCTCTGAGAGGACCTGTTTCTTCCCACTGCGAACGTCCTCTGTCCATCAGAGCGGGTGCCTGCCCACTTAGTGCCCACGCAGGTGTGGCCGGGAAAGGGCGACGGCCCCTGGCCGTGTGGGAGGGAAACCAGGAGGAAGTCACTGCGCCCGTCACTGTGCCAGAGCCGAGGGACGTCCCCAGGTTGGGGCGTTTTGAATGGCAGAAGCAACCTTAGTATCTCTGTGCCATTTACTGACTTACTGCTTGCTGTTTCCAATGTTAATGTTAATGAATATTTATTCCTATAATTGCGTGGTGAGTACATTTACACAGAATGTATCCTGTGTGTTGGAGTTGTTTGTACACTTTCGAGGGAAGGGCAGGAGTTCAGGGACGGCTCCTTTGACCTGCAGCTACAATTCCTTTATATTGATGATGCTGTTGAAAGGGCATTAGACAGAAGCCCGTTTTGGTCACAATTTTGCTATTAAATAAGAAGGTATTTCTTTTTGTTGTTTAACGTGAGGAAACTAAAGGCCCAGGAAAAAAAAAAGAGATGCTCGACAAAATAATTTCAAATTTTCTGTCCAGTGTTAGGGATCTACTAATTTGTTTCTGTCATTTGAAGGAGGTGATGAAGAATAATAAAGAATCTACAGTTTCATTTTACATAAAACGATTCTTGTGTGTACCTACTTGGTCACATACTGACATTTATGAAGGAATTGTACTGGGAGCTTTTGACTATTTCTTGTCTATGCATGTTTAAATAGGCTTTGTAGAATCTTGATGAAATAACTGAAGTATTCATTATAAAGGTGGAAAAAATTTTCTATAGAGTAACAGCGCTTCACATAAATTTAGAAATACCACAAATGAATAAATGTGAAATTAAATTGCTCTTGAACTTCAGGCATGTGAGCTAAATTTAATTTTGTTGCATGATGCAAATGCTTCATTTGTATTCATGTGGAAGAATGGAAAAACCTAGTGGAGATGGTAGAATACTTTGGAGAGAAAATAGTCAATTTAACTACAAGAACCAAGAAAGATAACTGATAGGTGTGAAAAAGAAAACCTCAGTGTGATAATTATTTGTGAAAGTCCATGCACTTGTTTCAGAAGAAGGCATCTAAATATTTATCTCTTTTCTGATTGAGAGTATATTGTCTTAAATCGTGACTTAAATATTTTGTGGTATTTGATTACATTTGAGGTTTTACTTAATATTCAATTACATAAACCATTAGCTGAGCATAGCTGAAGCATGTTATTGTGGAAACCACTAAAGCATAATAATCAATTTTACAGGGTGAGGACTGGAGTGGATTTGCAATATTTCTCTTTCACAAAACAGAATTCCATTAAAGGTAGCTTATATATTTTTTAGCTAGAAATTCCAGCCCCCCTGCCCCGAACAACGCTGTATGTAGGACTGCAATTTATGATAGATTTAAAAATTGACTGGAATGGCGCTGCTGGGCCCAGAGCCCTGTCATTTTGGACATTATTTGTGTCACCCGACAAGGCTCCTTCTGCACCCCAGAACCCTGGGCATCGGACGAGCAGTTTGAAAAACATTCGATTGCATAAAGCAATTCTGTGTCAGGAAAACATGAACTCATTACAATGTGACCAGTATTCGAGATAGACGTTATTGATTGGAATTTCTTCCTTTATATATATATATATATATATATAGGAGTCAAATTTAGATTTTCTTACTAATAGGCATTACATCTTATGTCGCAAAGAGAGTGTCATGCGAGAGAAAGGCCGTCTGGTGTAAGATGGTGTTGCAGGCCATCTAGAAATAATGAAGTGCTCCAGGGAGCGCCCGTGTTTGGAGTCGCTGGGCATCCGCAGGCACCGGACGTCGAGTCGCGGTCCCGGGCGCGCTCCGGGCTGTTAGCACGCTGCACTGCTGCTGTAGCAAAGCCGTCGAGGCGTTCTATGTGGGGCTCTTTCCACCGAGTCGCCTGCCTTTGGAAAGGCTGGAAATGACCGGAGTGTCCCATCCGGATGTTTCCCCGGGTCGCACTGAGCTGTGCGGACGTCCAGGTGACGTGGCAGCCGGGCCGCACCTCTCTCCGGTGGGCTTCGTGGCATGTGGAGGTCGGTTTGTCTCTGTAGGGTATTCGCCCCGGAGCGGCTTGCAGACGAGCAGCTGAGGCGCACTTGACTGACAGGCCGCAGCGCCTAGGCTGACAGACGTCTTGGATGGCAGTGACAGCGCAGCCAGAGCCGCCTTCCTGGGGGTTTCCCTGCTTCCCTGCCTCCCGCAGCGCTGTCACCGCGGCCATCACCACGGCACCGTCCCCTCTGAGCGTGTCGTCTCAGGCTCACCTGACCTTTTCCACGTCGCCTGTGTCAGTACTCTGCAAAGCCAGACAAGCTCCCGTTGCCCTCGCCCCACGAAACCACAACCGCGCTTTCACCCGGAACCCCCTGCCCCTGAGTGGGACGCGGGCCGTCTGCGTGGGAAGCTGGGCAAAGGCCCCTGGTCCTCGCAGGAGCCTGGGCGTTTCCAGAAGGGGAGAGCAGCAGCACCAGGCGGTTGTGACAGCAGTCGTGTCCTCGGTGATGACACCACGCTGGACATCACTGGTCCTTGAGGACCTTCAAGGCGCTGTGATGGGATAGGACCTGCCCGAGCCCCCGAGAAGCTCTCCGTTAGACGCGTGCCTGTGAGCCGGTGGTGGAATCACGGGGTGCTGGGAGCTTCGGGGGGATCCAGCGTGCTCTCCCGCGTCAGGGGCTTCACACGTTCTCTGGGGGGCAGTGCTGCACTGTGGGCCAGACCGCAGGCCCCAGAGCCAGATGGCTGCGGCCCACATCTCTCTTTGTCACTGACTAGGTGTGGAACTCTGGGCAGTTTTCTCACCTTATCTGTGCCTCAATTTCTATATGGCAGGGGACCCCAAAAAGCCCCAGAATTTATTTATAAAAAATTGTGTATTTCTTCTTGTGTTTAAACTTCAGTCATCTTTGAAGTCATCTTTGTTTGATGCCACACACCCATCGAGATGCTTTTCCCGCGGCTCAGAACAGTGTTTGAACTCGTCGACGCTGATGCCTTTCAGAGCTTCTGCCGTGTCTTGTGTCACCTCTTCCCCATCGGCCAAAGGTTTCCCTTTGAGGACTTTTTTCATCAGGGGAAACAAAAGAAGTTGCTCAGCCAAGATCAGATGAATAGGGAGGTGGGGCACGGGGGTCAGGCTGCTTTTGGTCAGAAACTGCTGAGCGCTCAGCGCGGGGCGGGCAGGTGGGGTGTCACACCGCACGTGGTTCGTGTCCGTCACCGTCATGAAGTGGGCCAACGCGCTGAGTCTCCAAAAAACATTCACTAAAGCCTCTCCCAGCCTCTCCCAGCCACGCCGGCTGGTGCACGGATGCAGACGGGCCCCCAGAACCCTCACCCAGCGGGGGAGCCTGTGCCACCAGGGGCCCGCCCTCCAGAAGGGTGTTCTGAGTTTTTGGGGTCCCACATATGTCTTAAATGAGGATCATGGAAATCCGTACCCCATGCAGTTGTGAGAATTAAGTGAGCTCGTGCAGGTGAAACGCTGTGTGCCTTGCTTACGGCAGGTCACTCGCTGCGTGATGCCCCCGCGCTCAGCCGTTACTAGTTGGCAAGCGCTTCTCTGTGCCCGCCCTTCTCACGCTCCTGACCGCCGGGACCCACTGGGCTGAATTCCAGAAGTAATAGGGCAGCCGTGCCTCTCCCAGTGTTTATGTGCACCAGTAGATGTGTGTGTGGTGCATGTGCGTGTGCGTGTGTGTGTGTGCACGTGTGTGTGGTGTGTGTGTGCGTGTGTGTGTGTGTGGTGTGTGTGTGCGTGCACATGTGTGTGTGCATGTGTGTGTGCGTGTGTGCATGTGTGTGTGTGCATGTGTGCGTGTGTGTGCGTGTGTGTGCGTGCGTGAATATGTGTGTGCACGTGTGTGTGGTGTGTGTGCGTGTGTGTGCGTGTGGTGTGTGTGTGCTTGCACATGTGTGTGTGCATGTGTGTGTGCGTGTGTGCATGTGTGTGTGTGTGCATGTGTGCGTGTGTGTGCGTGCGTGAACAT
>PVJL010019379.1:0-13982 GCA_004026885.1 Lyroderma lyra | reverse complement strand
TTTTTTTTTTTTTTTTTGAGATGGGCACCTTATCTGCATATCCCTTTTAGGGAGTTTGGACATGAAAACATGCCTCTAGGAATCCTATTTGCATGACGGTCATATGTTCTTTCCAGAAAGAAGGGGACTTAGAAATGAATCACCAGGCTCTTAGGAATCAGAATTAAGACTGCCAGACAAAGATGAAGGATAAAAATTGGACAAGGGCAAGAGGAACAGAAAAGAAACTAAAATCTAGATGCCAGACGGTTTGCTAAATGCTTGCATATATAATTTCATGTATTCCTTACCTTGTGAAGTTTCCATCATCATTATCATTATCATCCATTTATAAATTTGGAAACTGAAGCTTAGATAGGATAATACAGATAGTAAAAATGGAGCATGGATTTGAATATAGATCGTTTGGAACCTAAGATTCATATGCTTTTAGCAGTTTTCAACAAATTAGGGTTTTAAAGGTCTTCATTGTCAAACATACTGAGATTAAGTTAAGATGTCTTTCCCTCAGGGGAAAGCCTTCCTTCACCCCTAGTTCTTGGTCAGTGTGTGGTGTATATATATATGGTATCTGTGCCCATTACTTCCACACACTTGATGGTAAACTTGAAGAGAGAAGGGGCTGCTGTTTGCTTACCACTCTATCCCTAGCACCTAGCAGAGTACCTGGAACACTGTAGGCAGTGTGTGTGTGTGTGTGTGTGTGTGTGAGAGAGAGAGAGAGAGAGAGAGAGAGAGAGAGAGAGGAGTAGATAGGTAAGTAGATAGATATGTACTCATATATACATAGAGTTTCTTCATCTGTAAAAATAAGGTGAAAAATACCTATTTTATGGTGAGAATTAAATGAGACAATTTATATAATGTAATTATCACAGAGCCTGGAAAATAAAATGTTCAATAAATGGCAGTTTTAAAAAGTAAAAATGTGTAAGTTACTTTGGGCTTGTGGGAAAAGCCTGTGGTCAGGTTTGGAGTACTGATAACATTTTTGAGGTGCAGCAAGCCAAATATAGAAGCTTTTAATTTTCCCCAAGATGAATGTAACTTAGGAAACCAAGTAAAGAGAACAGATTAGATAGCTTAAAAGGCAATATTGAGCAAATCTGAACCCTCAGTTTTCATGCTCATTGTGTCCCACAACCTGATTTGTTCCACAAATGTAGTGGAAACAAAAGCAAACATTTTTACACACTCTACCTTACCTCATACCTCCACTACCCTTCCTTCATGTGGAAGGATTCTAGCTTTCTCTTTTAGCGTCAATGTATCATTAACAGTATTTCAGAATTGATGCCCCCCCAAACCAGAAAAATATATGAGTGAAAATGCACTATCTAATCAAATGGCATTGAAATGGCTTCAAAATTGTGACTGGTTGCTAAAGAAGTTCAGAACTCAAGTTGAGTGAAAATAGAGAATGCCTACTACCTGAATCACAGGAAAGAATTGGGAAAGATGTGACCTTTGAGTCCTCTATTGACATAGAGAGTAATTTTTTACAAGGACATACTTCAGAAAGAATGACTTAAATTAATGTATTTTCTATATCTCCCTTGTAGTCTCAAAATCTTGACCAATAAATAACACCATATGGTAGTTTGTCCAACATAATGAGTGCAACATGAGCATGGATTACTGATCCAGTAACCTTACCTAACCAGAGATAAAACTGTCCCATAGCTGGGTAAGTGTCTTTTCAACTCTGGCAAGGTTTGGAAAAAAGTACAGAAATGAATAAGCAACTCAAATCTATAGTTTAAATACTGCTATGTTAAGTTCAACTAATCCATAGTCTTTATTTAAAGTCATTACACTGTTTAAGGTAACTTGTCATATTGAATCTAAAAAATTAGCCTTCTGATGCCAAATTTAAATTAATAACTTAGATTTATGATTTAAATTGAAATCTTCACAAGAAGTTTACTATAAATAAATAAATAAATAAATTCTCATGTGGATTTGAAATTTTCTATATTTATAAGTTTAACTTATTAAATTTAGAAGGATTACTTAAGTATTTAGGAAGATTTTGCTTGTTAGGGATTTAAATGTTTCCTTTTAGACATTTTAAATGCTTAAAGAGAAAATGAAATGTATTATGTACATGTGTGAAGCTTAAAAGTCTAAACATGTTTAATTAATAAGTCTATAAATGGGATGCTTGTTTAAAGAATATGTATCAGTCAGGGTCCAATGAAAAGATAGAAATAGATGTCACAATAGCAATTATTACAAAGAAAGTTTAATATAAAGAGTTATTACCTATAACAAGGTATTGGAGTAATAAGGGATTATTCAGAAACAAATGAAGAGCACTATAAACAATTTAGGAATGTCAGATATAAGTAGTTTTACCTTGATGGTAAGATAGAGCACACAAAGATGCCCACCCAGGGTTGAGATCCCAACCTTGCTGGAGAAGCTTCACTGAATGGCAAAGAGGTCTCTGTGTTGCTCTATTGGTACATTATGAAAACCTACCCTATGGAACTTTCCAGAAATCCACTCACTAAGATGCCAGGGAAAGCTGTTTATGAAGCATCTTGCTAGAAGCATGCTGCTATACAACCTTCTGAAGTTGTGCCGGGGGAAGGTCTGACTGTCAAGTGCTACTAACCGCTATACACTGTAGGTGGCAGGTGCTAGAGAGACTGGCACACTTCAGGAGTCTGGAAGTAGAAAAGCTATCTGCACTGAAAGCTCTACACTTTAAAGAAGCCACTCACACCATAGTAGATGGAGCATTTTGCAGGAACATTCCAAGAACACATTGGAGCTTCCTACTGTAGAGTCTCTCTAGCATCCACTACTGGCAAATCTTAACATCATGCCAGATGACAAAGAAAATGATATTTCAAGGGCTTAGTTAGAATCAATCTTTGAAGAGCAGGTAATGAAGGGTAGGGTGGTTCAATTGACAACTAAATTCACAGACAATTTAGTCTGTTTACTTCAGTTAATGGACATTAATAAATTGTTTTTTATTTAATGCCAAAATTACTAAATTCAAACAGATTAATAAGACTTCCTGGTCAAACTAAAAAGCTTAACTTAAATAAAACTAGGTTTTAAAATTATGTTTGATTTTAATAAATTAATATCAAGTTAAAATTTAGGTAAGTATAAATAAAACCAATTTCTTTTTATGTTCAAAAGCTTCCCTTTGATATTTAAATTGTCATACTGACACTGGGGTCTCACTTTTCTGAAGAACAAGAGAGTAAATCTTGAGGACAGGTAGGAAGATGATGGATTAGGTATAAGCTGTGGCTGCAGCCTCTCTGTATCACATCAAAGTTACTGATAGATTGTAGAACAGTCAACCCTGAGAATCATCCGAGGCCTAGCTAAACAAAGCCCCTATGCTGAGGACATAAGGAAGAAGCCACATTGAGACCAGTAGGAAGAGCAGAGATGCGAAATGGACTGACCTCATACCCATGGATAGTAGTTGAACTCTAGGAGGGACATCTTGGGGGTGGGGGTTACCACAGAAGAGGGACGGGTCTCAGCCTCTCACTAAGCTCCCCAGCCCAGGAGTACTGTGCTGGGAGGAAACGTTCCCATTACATCTGGCAGTGAAAATCAGCAAGAATTCTCTGTTTATTTTGGTGAGACAGAAGAAGGCTGGAAATCCAGGCAATCTACCATAAAGGGTACGCACACAAACCCAATCACGTGTTAACACTCACCTGGTGTCTGGTGAAGGGACAGGAACTCCAGAGGCACCAAAGGCATATGGAAAAAAGTTAAGCTGTGGGGTTTTGGGGTAGGGACTGGAGGAACCTGCGCAGAGTCTGCCTCATGTGTAGCTTACAAAAGGATGCCATTTTTTCCACAAAAGGGTCAAATCTGAAACTGCACTGCTTTAATAAAATCTGCGGGTGCACACCACCGAGGTAGTGAACTGGGATCCCAGCCCGCACAGCTAAAACTACATTTCCCAGGGTGCTCTAGGCTGCCAGTGTTCATCCCCACCCTACTATCACTGCAGAAGACCATCTTACAGACTTTTATAGGACCAGCAGCCCTCTGAGGTGGGAAACGTTCCTTGGTATGCAGCCATCACAACCTACTCTGCAGCACCTGCAGAGTAAGAAATGGGCTTCTGTGGGCCATTGACAACAGATTGTGGAGCTCTCAAGAAATTTTTGCAAAGTACATACAGGCTCCCTGGAGCTTTGCCCCGCCCATCTGGAGCTTTGCCCTGCTAGTGAGAGAAGACTTTCTTGTAGACTTTTGCAGGAATGGCTATCAGCGCCTACCTGGGGAGTTTTCTGTGCTGCTTTGCTGCTCCCCTGGGCAGCTAATGGTTTGCTGTGAGTGGCAGACTGCAGAACTCTCAGGGAATTTTTGCAAAGTGCATGCAGGCCCAGCTCTGGAACAATAACTAATACTGCATCTACTTTGGGACAAACCACCACCCACCCTCCCTGGTTTCCTAGAGCTTTGCCCTGCTCCACCTGGGGCTGCCTTTCTGGAGGCACTAGAGGTGGCTGAATCTGCCCCATCCTACTAGTGGGAGAAGTCTTTTGTGTGGACTTCTGCAGAAGCAGCTGTCCGAGGCTGCCTGGGGAGCTTTCATTGACACCAGGCAGCCAACAGTGCCTTGCAGGTGGCAGACTGCAGAGTTCTCAGAAAGTTTTTGCAAATCTTGGCAACTGAGAGGCCAGCTCTGCCCTATGAGCAGAAGAAGACTCTTACAACTATGGACATTTGCAGCACCCCAGTGAACTTTGGATGGTGAGCAGTGAGCCACAATCTGCACAGCAGCCTCTCTTGGGCAACTCTGGGGCATCTGGTCAGTGGTGATGGGTTGCAGTGTTTTCAGGGCATTTCCTGAAGTGGTCACAGACCTGGCACTGTCCCAAGGCAAAAGGTGGTTTGCTGCAGTGTCCTTAGGGTGTTTTTCAAAATGATCACAATCTGAGCATTGGCCCAGGAATTGAACCTACATTATGTAAAAACTACTGGCCATACATTGTACCTACTTGGGATCCCACCCTGCCCAGCTAGGGCTGATCACTGAAGATACTCTCAACACTGGGTCAACCCACCTGGCTTGCACACCTGAAAAAGCTCTTTTGATGGTTGAGCCTCTGGCAGGTGACAATAGGTCTAGAGGGCCCTGGGCCTGTTGCTAAGCTCCCCTGGGCCCAATATTGTTGGGAGTTGGCTTTGGTTCATAGTTAAAGTTACCCCCACATGCCTCCAGATTCTGCATGAGCAGAAGCCAAACACATTAACTCTGTGGTTCCTACCAGGTGACCCTGAGCCAGTCATAGGCAAAGCTAAAATTACACTGCATGGGAGCCCCTCCCAAAAGGCACTGGAAACTATACACCTGAAAGCTGACCTCAGACCACTCTGAAACATGACTAGGTTAGCCACACAAGTGGTGCACCAAAACAGTGTTCTCAACAAGCACAAAAGTTCATGGGAACAAACACCCATCTGAGAGGTTAGCCCTCAAACAGAAGCTAATACTCTGTGGGTAGAGCTAATCTACACCGCCAGTCAACCTAGGAGTCAGTTCCACTGATGTGACAAAAGCAATCAAGGCCCCACTACAACTGAAGAACACACACAACATTCAAGGGGTACTCCTGGATCACATGCACAAGAGATCAGAGAGATTGAAACATTGAACTACACAGGACACATACTACAAAAGTCTACCAAGCAAAGAATTAGAGACATAAGGTATCTACTTATTACATAGAAGCCAACACAGTGAGGCAGCCAGAGTGAGAAAACAGAGAAACATGTCTCAAATAAAAGAACAAGAGAAACATCCAGAAATAGAGCTAAATGAAATGGAGGCACTCAACCTATGAGGGAAAGAGTTTAAAACACAGGTTATCAGTGAACTTAGTGAACTTAATGAACTTAGTGAAAATTTTAACAGAGATAACAAGCATAAAGGAGGACATAGAAACCATAAAATACAACCAGTAAGAAGTAAAATCTACAATAACTGAACTGAAGACTTCACTAGAAGGAATCAACATCAGATTAGAGGAAGCTGAAAATAGAATCAGTAGCAGAAAACACCCAATTGGAACATCAAAAAGAAAAAAATATTTTTTAATGAGGATAGCCTGAGAGACCTCTGGGCAACATTAAGTATAAAACATTTGTATCATTGAGGTTCCAGAAGAAGAAGAGAGGGAACAAGGGATCAAGAACCCATTTGAAGAAATAATGACTGAAAACTTCCCTAATGTAGTGAGAGAAATAGACACACAATGCCAAGAAGCACAGAGAGTCCTTTAAGATGAACACAAGCAGATCCATGACAAGATACATCATAATTTTTTTTAATTCATTTTTATTGTTAGACTTATTGGGGTGACATCTGTTAGCAAGGATTACATAGGTTTCAGGCATACAATTCTACAGTGCATTGTCAACTTGATGTATAATAAGTTCACCACCTAATGTGACTTCTCTTTCCATCACCTTATATTTAGCTTCCCCCCCTCCTCTACATCATAATTAAAAGCAAAGGTTAAAGACAAAGAAAGAATCCTAAAAGCAGCAAGAGAGAGACAACTATTTATGTACAAGAGAGCTCCCATAAGAATATGAACAGATTTCTCAACAGAAAATTTGTAGGCCAGAGGAGAGTGGCAGGAAATATTCAAAATAATGAAAAACAAGGGTCTACAACTAAGACTACTCTACCCAGCAAGGTTATTATTTAAAATTGAAGGAGAGATAAAGAGCTTACCAGACAAGAAAAAGCTAAAGGAATTCACTGCTACCAGGCCAGTGTTACAAGAAATGTTAAAAGGACTTTTTTAGGCAGAAGAAAGGAGAAAAGAAGCAATTTAAAAAAAAAAGATAAAAAACATGAATAATAACATAGCAATGGCTATGTAACTATCAATTATTTCTTTAAATGTAAATGAACTAATGCTCCAATCACAAGACATAAGATAGTTAAATGAATAAGAAAACAAGACCCAAACATATGCTGTCTACAAGAGAACCACCTCAGAAAGAAAGACACATAGACTAAAAGTAAAGGGATGAAAAAAGATATTTTATGCAAATGGAAATGAGACAAAAAGCTGAGGTAGCAATACTTATATTAGACAAAGTAGGCATTTAAATGAAGAGACAAAGAAGGACATTACATAATTATAAAGAGGTCAAACCAACAAGAGGACATCACTCTCATAAAAAATTTACACATGCAACATAAGAACACCTAAACATATCTAGCAAATATTGACTAAATTAAAGGCAGACACCACCAGTAACAAAATCATAGTAGGGAACTTTAATACCCCACTGACACAATGGACTGATCTTATAGACAGAAAATTAACATGAAAATAGTGGCCTTAATTTAAATAACACACTAGACCAGATGGATTTAATTGATATTTTTAGAACATTTCATCCCAAAGCAGCAGAATATACATTATTTTCAAGTGCATTCTAAGACAGAGCCCATGTTAGGCCACAAAACAAGCATCAATAAATTTAAGAAAATTGAAATCATATCAAGCATCTTCTCTGGTCACCTGAAGAAACAAGAAAAATCTCAAAGAGACAGTTTACCCTTAAGCCCGGGGAAACTGAAAACAAGAACAACAAACAAAGCCCAAAGTGAGTACAAGGAAGGAAATAATAAAAATTAGAGCAGAAATGAACAAAATTGTGACTAAAAAGACACAAAAGGTCAATGAAACCAAGAGCTAGTTTTTTGAAAAGATAAACAAAATCGACACACCTTGAACCAGACTCCTCAAGAAAAATAAGAGAGAAGACCCAATTAAAAAAAATCATAAATGAAAGAGGGGAAGTGATGGCAGACATCACAGAAATACAAAAAAAGTTATAAGAAAGTACTATGAGCAACTATATGCCAACAAATAAGATAATCTGGGAGAAATGGATAAATTCCCAGAAACATGCAAGCTTCCAAGGCTAAATCAAGCAAAAACAGACAATCTAGACAGACTAACTACTAATAACAAAATAGAATCAGTAATCAACAAGGTCCCAACAAACAAAAGTCCTGGACCAGATGAATTTTACCAAATATTCAAAAAAGAATTAATACCTATCATCCTCAAACTATCCCAAAAAGTCCAAGAAGAGGGCAGCTCCCAAAATCATTTTATGAGATCACCATTATCCAGACTCCAAAACCACACAAAGAGACTTCAGAAACAAAACAAGACAAAAAATAAATAAACAAACAAAAACTGTAAGCCATTATCTCTAATAAACATAGATGCAAAAATTCTCAACAAAATATTAGCAAACTGAATTTATCAATACATTAAAAAGATTATATACCACGATCAAGTGGGATTCATTCCTGGGATGCAAGATTGGTTTAGTATATGTGAATCAATTAATGTAATACACCACATAAACAAAATGAAAACTAAAAATTATATGGTCATATCAATAGATGCAGAAAAAGGTTTTGACAAAATCCAACAGCCACTTATGATAAAAACTCTCAGCAAAGTGGGACTAGAGAGAACATACCTCAATATAATAAAGGCTATTATGACAAAAATCCAGATAACATCATACTCAATGGGGAAAAGCTAAAAGCTTATTCTCCTTAACATCAGGAGCAAAACAGGGATGCCTACTTCACCACTCTTGTTTATCATAGCATTGGAAGTCCTAACCACAGCAATCAAAAGAAAAATAAATAAAAAGCATCCAAATAGGAAAAGAAAGTAGTAAAATTGTCATTATTTGCAGATGACATGCTACTACATATAGACAACTCGAAATATTCCACACCAAAATTATTGGAACTGATAAATCAATTTAGTAAAGTAATCAGATACAAAATTAATATCCATAAATTGATGTATTCTCATGCACCAATAATGAACTAGTAGAAAAAGAAATTAAGAAAATATTCCCATTTACAATTGCATTAAAAAATAAAATACCTAAGAATAAATTTAACCAAGGAAGTATTAAAAGACTGGTACTTAGAAAAATTATAAGACACTGAAGAAATAAGTTAAAGAAGAACAAACAAATGGAAACACATACCAGGCTCATGGATAGGAAGAATTAATGTAGTTAAAATTTCCATACTACCCAAAGCAATCTATAGATTCAATGCAATTCCTATCAAAATACCAATGACATTTTTCACAGAACCAGAAAAAATAATCCTAAAATTTATATGAAACCATAAAATACGTCGAATAACTATGGCAATCCTGAGAAAGAAGAACAAAGTTGGAGAAATCATGCTACCAGATATCAAATTATACTACATGGTCAGTTATCAAAATAGAATGGTACTGGCATAAAAACAGATACACAGATGAGAGGAACAAAATAGAGAGCCCATTAATAAAGCCATGTCTAAATGTCCAATCAATCTAAGACAAAGGAAGCAAAAATTTTCATTGGGATAAAGAAAGTCTATTCAATAAATGGTGCTGGGAAAACTGGACAGATCCCTGTCTATAAAAGGAAATTGGACCACCTTCTTACACCATATACAAAAATAAACTCAAAATGAATCAAAGACTTAAATATAAGACCAGAAACAATAAAACTTTTAGAAGAAAATATAGAAAGTAACCTCTCAGACATTTCCCTTAGTAGTATTTTTAATGATAAATTTTCTTGGGCAAGGAAAAATAAATAAATGGGACTACATCAAAACTACCATATTTTGCCATGCATAATGTACACTTTTTTTGGTCTAAATTTGTGAGGAAAATATAGAGATGCACATTATACATGGATAATACTAATTCCATATCTATGTAAATGTTTTTAATTTTTTATTTATGTGTATGAGTTAAAACTGTAACTCTAGAAATCAATAACAATATCTTTATGCAAAATAATACCCTGGATATGATAATCAGGTTTTTTATATATAAAAAATTTATACATAACATTTCTTGCATTTTGCATCTGTTCTTGTGTTTTGTAATTATTTGTTACATAGTATTTCTTGTACCATAATATATTAAAAATCAAATGCTAAAACTCCTTTATAATACAAAAAAACAAGAACCTAAATATAAACAAATAAAAATTTAAATTAAAAAATTAAAATGAAAAAAGTTTTCCCTTAAAGTTGGACTAAAAATATGGGTGCACCTTATACACAGGAGCACATTATACATGGCAAAATATGGTAAAAAGGTTTTTCAGAGCAAAAGAAACCATCAACAAAACAAAAATACATCCTACAGAATGGGAGAAGATATTTGCCAACGAGGAATCTGATAAAGGGTTAATATTTAAAATTTATAAGAAACTCATACAACTCAACACTAAATAAACAAATAATCCAATTAAAAAATGGACAGGAGACCTGATTAGACATTTTTCCAAAGAGGACTTACTGATGGCCAATAGACACATGAAAAGATGCTCAACATCACTAATTATCAAAGAAATGGAAATCAAAAACCACGATGAGATACCACTTCACTCCTGTCAGAATGCCTATCATCAATAAATCGATTAACAAGTGTTGTTAATGGCCAGTATGTGGTGAGTACGTGGAGAAAAGGGAACCCTTGTGCATTGTTGGTGGGACTGCAAATTAGTTCAACCACTATGGAAAACAACATGGAGGTTCCTCCAAAAATTAAAAATAGAACTACCTTATAATCTAGCAATTCTAGTCCTGGGTATTTATCCAAAAAAAAAAAAAAATCCAAAACACTAATTTAAAAATATACATGATTTGCACCCATATGTGAATTGCAGCATTCCTCACAATAACCAGGTTATGAAAACAACCCAAATGCCTCTCATTAGATACTGCATTAAAAAATTGTGGTACATTTATACAATGGAGTATTACTTGGTCATAAAAATGAACGGAATCTTACCATTTGTAGCAACATGGATAGAACTGGAAGTTATTATGCTAAGCAAAATAAGTCAGACTGAGAAAGACAAATACCATATGATCTCACTTATATGTGGAATCTAAAACAGCAGTTCCCAACCTTTTTGGCACCAAGGACGAGTTTCATGGAAGACAATTTTTCCATGGACCAGGGGTGAGGTAGGGAGAAAGGAATGGTTTCAGGATGATTCAGGTGCATTACATTTATTTTGCACTTTATTTCTATTATGATTATTATATTGCACTATATAAGGAAGTAATTAGACAACTCACATGGCATTGTAAAGCTTGCCTCAAGATGCAACTTAATTGTCATTTACCACTCACTGATAGAGTTTTGATATGAGTCTGCAAATAATTGATTTAGTATGGTCTCTGTGCAGTCAAACATCACTGCTAATGTTCATTTGTATTTGCAATTGCTACCCAGTGCTAGCATCACTACCTCAGCTTCACCTCAGATTATCAGGCATTAGATTCTCAAAAGGATCCCACAATCTAGATTTCTCACATAGAGAAATAGGATTTGTGTTTCTATGAGAATCTAATGCCACCACTGATCCGAAAAGAGGTGGAGCTCCAGCAGTAGGAGGATGGGGAGCAGCTATAAATATAGATGAAGCTTCACTCACTCCCCTGCCACTCACCTCCTGCTGTGCAGCCTGGTTTCTAAGAGCCTATAGACTGGTACCAATTTATGGCCTGGGGGTCGATCTAAAGAACAAAATAAACAAACAATCAAAACAGAAATAAACTCAACTGAAGGTGTCAGATGGGAGGGGTTTGGGGGATTGGGAAATGCAAATTGGTAGACACACAGTGGTTATGGGGATGTGAGGTTCAGTATAGGGAGTATAATTAATAATATTGAAAAGCTATGCATGGTCTCAGGGGGACAATGGACCTATTGGGGGAGTACTTCATAAATTACATAGTTGTCTATCCACTATGTTGTACACCTGAAAATAATATAAGATAATGTTAAATGTCAGCTATTATATTACCTAATATGTATGTATGTATGTATGTGTGTGTGTGTGTGTGTGTGTGTGTATATACATATATATATATGTATGTATATATATGTGTGTGTGTGTGTGTGTGTGTGTGTGTGTGTGTGTGTGTGTGACATAGAGTACAGCACAGGGAATATAGTCATTGGTATTGTAATAGCTTTGTGATGTATAGGTTGGGAAATAGACATTTGGGGTTATCACTATATAAGGTCTGTAAATGTCTAAGCATTATATAAGTTCTCTTGTACACATGAAACTAATAAAAAACTATTTCTTTAAGTTAAAAAAAGATAGAGAAAAACTACCATATTTTGTTGTGTATAATGGACATTTATTTCTGTCCAAATTTTGAGGGAAAAATAAGGATGTGCATTAAACATGGGCAGTATAAATTCTCTATATATAAATGTTTTTAATTCTTTTATTTATGCTTATAGTTAAAAATGTAACTCTAGAAATCACTAACAATATCTGTGTGCAAAATTATATCCTAAAATATGATAATTGTTTTTTCATATAAAAAACATTTTATACATAAAATTTCTGGTAACTTGTATGTGTTCATGTGTTTTATAATTATTTGTTAAATAAAATTTATTGTACCATAATATGTTTTTTAAAGATGCTAAAATTCCTTATAATACAGAAAACAAGTACCTAAGTATAAACAAATAAAAATTTGAATTTTAAAAAAAAAATTAAGGAAAAATTTTTTTCCCCTGAAAGTTTGGGTCAAAAATGTAGGTGCACATTATATATAAGAGTGTGTTATACATAGCAAAATATGGTAAAGCAATTTTTATACAAAGAAATAAGAATGGGTATTAGGAAAGGAAACAAAAAAGTAATTAGGATAATAGTAAAGAGACTCTAGAAAGTTTTGAGCACAAGGCTGAGGAAGAAACTGAGATTGTGAAAAAACTGGAGAGGAACAAACAGAATTTTTAATAAATGCTTCTGTATTTTGAATTAGATTCCTTCAGGAGATGCAAATATAAATTGGAACCATATAACTTTTTAGTATTTTTGTTGTTGTTGAATTGTATTTCCTTACCTGAGATAACATAGGAAACAGTTATGTAAAACAGTGGAATTTATCTGGATATCACTTTAAAAATGTCTTAGTAATAGTTGAAAAGGAAATGCACTGCTAAAGCTCTTCCCAAGTTGATGACATCACCAGCCTGGGCTGACTCCCTCTGGAGGGCTGCACCAATGACACAGTCAGCCATCAGGATACTGCATTTGCACTCTTATGTGGATACTATATGATACAGTATGGACTAACGGAGTGAAGAAAAGCCTGCTGACTCTCATGTATAAGAGTTTGATAAGGTTAATCCTTAACACTCCTCTCCTTTCTCCACCCAAGTTCAAAATCAATAAAAAGAGACCTAAAAATCAGACAGATTATTGATGAAATCTGATAATAGAGCCTGATGACTTAGGTCTACTGGCCAAGTGTGCCTAGAACTACTACTTTCCCCTGATTTAAACAGACTTACCCATCTACAATCAGTGGAAGTGCTGAACATAGGTTTCCCCTGGAAGGGCAGAGAGAGCATACTGTATTTTGCAGTGTAAAATATGCACCCACATTTTTGGACCAAAATTTCAGGGAAAGAATTTCTTATTTTAATTTTTTTTTTTTTTTGCATTCAACAAATATTTATTCAGCACTAAAATGCGCCTGCTTGGTATCTCAGGTTGACTTTACTTACATATTTTTCCGTGTATAAGATGCCTCCATATATAACCCCTACTTTTCTTTTTTTTTTTTAATTCCTTTTTATTGTTAGACTTATTGGGGTGACATCTGTTAGCAAGGTTTACATAGGTTTCAGGCATACAATTCTACAGTACATTGTCAACTTGATGTATAATCAGTTCACCACCTAATGTGACTTCTCTTTCCATCACCTTCTATTTAGCTTCCCCCCTCCTCTCCCACCCCCTCCCCTTTCTCCCCTCCCTAACCCACTCGTCCCCAAATAAACATTAAACTATTGATTGTGTCCATGGGTTATTTGTTTGTTCATTTCTTTTTTTCTTTGCTTTCAGTTTTATATTCCGCATATGAGTGA
>PVJL010019378.1:0-13988 GCA_004026885.1 Lyroderma lyra | reverse complement strand
GAAAGTACTTCAACCTGCGACTCAAGTCTAGATCTGTCTGACCCCAAAGTAGATGTTGGGGTAAAGAGTTTGAAATTCGTGCTGGAAATATAAACCAACTGAAGAATGTGAACTTGAAGGGGTTACTGTCAGATGGTTTGCAGTGAGGTCTCTCTGCACTGACAATAGGCAGATTGAAAGAAGCAACAAGACCAATGAAGACACTTCCTACTCATCTAGGGGAGAAATGAAGGTTGAACTGAAGACAGTGACTAGAAGGAATGGAAAGGATTTGAGATGATTTGGGAGGTAGAACAGAAGTATTTGATCACTAGATATGCTGGGAGAAGTGAAGAGGAAATGCTAGAATGGCTGCTAGGTTTCTAGCTTGGGGGATCACGCTTAGATAGCAGTGACTTTCTCCTAGACAGAGAATGTTAGAAGAGGATCAGTTTGTGGAAGAAGGTAAGTTTTGGGTCTGTTAAGAGGAACATGGAAATGGAGCTCTCTTGTAGGAAGTGGGATATAAACTTTTTTGACTATGTTTAGTTATTGATAGTTCAACTTGTTTTCAAAATAGCACACATGTTAAATCAAAACAAAAACTTGATTAAGGACATTTCCTAGAGTGTACAACCTAAGAATTGTCACGTTTTTTGTGATTACTTTCATCGAACCACCTAAATTTATGTTTTTGTTTGTTTGTTTGTTTTTTATGTGGGTAGTTCCCTGGCTGGGAATCAAAGCCAGGCCACAGCATTGACAGCACCGAGGCGTTAGTCACAACACCACCAGGGAACTCCCTGAATCTATGGTTTAGGAAATGAGACATCCTATGTAAAATAAAACTATTAAATGAAAACATTTAAAATGGTATTGGCATTATAGCATATAGAAAGTAATTGAAGCCATGAGTATGAAGTGATTGCTTTGAGAAGATATGTATAATCAGAAAGAAAAGAAATAATAAACAGGATAATTGGAAAATAGAAAGATTTAAGGGACATTTAAATGAAGCAAAGGTGAGCTGTGAAGGTCAAGAGACTTGAGCATGATCAGGTGAGCCCCAGGAGGGGAGGGATCACATCTGCCTTTCACTTCTGTGACCACAGCACCCACCTCAGTGCTGGTAGGCAGGCAGTTTATATGCAATTTCCTAATCACAGTCAAATGACAGGTAGTCAGGAAAGCTACCAGTGTCCTTGGCTGTGGCAACTGGGTTATTGGGGATGTGTGCCAGCAGGATGGCAGACAGTGAGAGCATCATGAAGTGAATAGGAGGTGAGAAAGTGAAGACAGACTGAGGAGTATTTTGCAAACCCCTGATTGAGAAGAGAGATGTGTTCATAGGCAGATGGAGATAAAGTGTTAGTAATTTTCATGGTAAGATGGGGGAAATGGGAGTATGTTATTTGCTAAAGAGTAAGAGTCAATGGGGGGCAAAATTTTAAGTTAGAGGAGATGGGAGATCGCACAGGGTGGTCCTTAACAAGACAGAAGTGGGTGCCCCCCAGAGCAGGGATGGATCAGCCTCAGGCTGGTAGAAGAGTGAGGACAGAGAAAGGACCTGTGTGGCCACAGACACATGTCTCTGGTAGAGGAGAGATTTAGGAAGAGCTCATCTGGTGACCTCTATCATTCTCTATTTTCATAGGTTTGTGTGGAAATGTATTCTGGGAAAGAGAGGTAATGTGTCAAGAATCTGCACTTCAACAAAGCTCAATATACCTAACAACCAAATAATATATTCCCTCAAAGGTGGGTAAATTGAAAAAAGAAAAAAAGCAAAAACGAAGGAGCTCTAGTATTTATAGGTATGTCACAAAAGTGGGAGATGAGGCTAATTATTTCCCCCAATTAGTTAAAGAAAAGAGCAATAACTTTTGGAAAAGAGTGAAGAAGAAATTATGAGGGAAATAACGGAATTGAAAATAGTGTGAGCAGATAGAAACCTCATAATCACATAAGATGCTCCCCCAAACAAAAAGGACCAGAATGAGTGGTCTCCTTTATTAAAAAGATAGCAGAAGGACAAAATCACCTCAACATCAGGGAAGCAGGAGCGATTAATGTTTAACGTAATAATTTGAAAGACACAAGTAAGTCTTGTGAAAAAAGGCAATCTATGAAATGTGGGAAACCACGATGGACTGGGAAAGGATTGGATAAAGGTAAGTCACAGTAAATAACATCTAGTTGAACCCTTAGGACCTACTAACTGCATTCAGTGATCACAGTAATATTGTCTGAAATCCTGGGAATGTCATTAGATACCATTTTGGATGATGCTTGCAGACTTGAGACAATGTTTAAGATGGATTTACAAAATACTGTCTGCATTTAGCCAGTCACACACAAATCGATATGCAAAACCTTCAAACTTCAAGATTTTTAAATTTGCTAAGCAGAAAAATATTAGGAAGCATTGTTAGGAAACTAGATTTTTGAATATTTGGTTTGAAGAGAATATTGTAAAGCATTAAGAAAAAAGTCCTATCCTTCTATTATGTAACTGTGAGAAGTCTGGGACAGCGAAGGAAAGGAGCTCATAGGAGTAAGGCAATTTGAATGTAGGAAGACTTTGATGCTGTGCTAGAAACTGAGACTGCATTTGCCTACTGATGGCTGAGTGTCCCCTGGGAGGACTTTGTGATCAGTGTTTCACCTGGGCCTGGACTAAACTCATTCGTCTCTTATTCACTCAGTATCCACTCAGTACCCCGCCATTACCACATGTCACACACGTTTTTGGTGCTGGGAATGTTGCTTTCACCAAGATAAACAAGGTGCTTGTTCTTATGGAATTTATGTTCTAGTTATGGCTAACAGATGGTGTTAGCCATCACACCTCAAACTGATGGTCTGGGATGGCTATTGATCTCCAGCCATTGGATCTTGTTTGCAGAGAGCTGGCTGGAGGAAGAAAGGGGAGATTTTTCAGAAGATCCACATAGCACAGTGTGTACACCTTACTCTCCTAAAGCTTAGTCACTTGGCCACATGTAGCTTCCAGAGAGGCTCTAGAAATGCAGTGGTATAGCTGAGTGAGTAATGCAAAAGGGAGAATACTTTTTCTTGGCAGGTAACTAGCACTCTCTGCCACAATGTGTAGAGAGAGATTAGGGATGTTTCACTTCCCAATAACTGTGATAACATTGCATATCCTTTTGAAACCATATATGAAAAACATACAAGCACTTCTGTAAAGTCCTTTACTGAAGCTAAGAGGGCAGGAAAGGTAGAGAGGGATGTAAGCTATAGAATGAAACTAGGTTAGGTGCAAGAAAGTTTTTGTGGCAGTCAGGTGATCAAAATTATATATTATATATGTGCTGTGACTAATAGGGTTCCATCTAGAGTGTTGTAACTCATAGTTCTTATAAAATAGAATTTTGTGTGTAAGTAATAGGTACATTCTTTTTTCTGGGCAGACTCTATCATATCATCATTTTCTCAAAGGCATATGTGAGCAAAGTGTGAGGAATTACCGTACCTGATTTGATGTGGCACAAGGTCTTTCATTTCCAACTTCAGAAAATTATAATCAGGACACAAGTGGGGCATTTGATGGTGCTGGTCCTCATATTTTAGTAAACTGTTCAGTGCCTCTCCCGCTCATCTCTTTCCACACCTTCTGAATTATTGTCCCACATTCTGTCTTCTCATAGCATGGAGATTTTCTATCTGCCAAGGGAGTAATTTGAGATAAGAATGTTAATTTATTTAATGTGATAGCATGAGGGCAGTTAATGGTAATGAGCAGGTCAGTTCCAGTCCGAAATGTGCATGTGACTATAGTTTAAACCCCAGGGCATTTTATGAGACAAGTTCTAAGAAGTGCTTGCAGTTTTGAGGAGTTTCCTCTTCTCTGCCACTTAATGGTTTATTTGCTTCCAGTTCCATTTGTCTACGTGCTGTGGGAAATCCAGAATCTTTCTCAGCCCACTGCCCGTGCTTTCTCAGGTCGCCTCCGGGTGGGGGTGGAAGAACCTTTCTCTTGTGGAAGTGCCCTGTTCAGAGGCTCCCGGTTTCTAAAGCACATGCCCCCCTACTCCTGACTCCAAAGAGTGTAACAGCATGTGGTCTGCACTTAACTAGTTTCCTAAGAGAACAAACTACCCTGTGGACGTGCCCAGGAAATGAATTCGCTGCCAAACCTACTTTGGAACAAAGCAGAGTAGAAATACGCACATTAAATGCTTTGAATAACCTTTTTTTCAATCACACCCACGGTCATTTCCTCCCCAGCATTTTCATGTTTCCCCTTTTCCACTTAGCTGAAACACAAGAACTTCTGAGATGGCAACTTTGACTCTCTAAACACGGCCCCTTGGCCAAGTAGCCTTACTGACGTTAGAACCATTTTTCTTGCAATGATTTGACACACTCCCTTCAAGTTCTTCTAGGAGCCTTTTGGATAGCAGCCTCCTCAAATCAGAGTGATGTTAGAAAGGCTGTAGGATTTTCCTTGAACTTGACATCAAGGAAACATTTGAAGAAGACATTTTAATCAAATCTGTCTTCTAAAAACAAAGCTCATAGGTTGTAGGACATATCTTTTCCTCACGATGACTCTACTGCCCTATTGTGACGACAGATCTGTTTCTGTCTTCATAGTATGGCACCCACCCTGCAGTACCACTAGAATTTTTATTGGGAAGGATGAGGACAGCACACTGGATGGATGCAGGGGCCAGAACACCTGCCTTGAGAATGGAACACACACTTTTAAAGGCAAAGCAGCATCTTAGTTTTCACTGGGTGGAGAAGGGGCAGGGCGCCCTGAAGGCCTCGGCCATGCTGCCAAGCAAGCCAGACTTCTGTCGGGTGCTCCTTTGAGGGGCCTAGGGCTAGTGATGCCACAGCTTCTATTTTCTCAATAAAGGGAATCCGTACCTTAACAGAAAAATGAACAAGCAAATACAATTGATAAAAGGATGTCAGGGAAGAAGGCAAGATGGCTACTGGAGAGGAGGTCCCTAAAGCCTCTCCCAGAAAACACAATTGAATGGCCGTCTAGGAGCCAAGAAAGAGGACCCTGAGTGACAAAACGGCTGTTGAAAAGTCCACAAATCGCAAGTAAACACGTGAAGGTTGGCAAGAATGGGGCGAGTTGGGGAGAGGGAAGGGAGCAGAGACTGTAATAGGATCCGAGCGGTGCAGTTCGGTGGAGGGGAAAGGCCATTCTGGACCTGGGCTTTGGAGCTGCATGCTGGGGACGGAGTTTGGGAGCCAGCCTCTGGAACTTTAGAGTGGTAGAAGGGCTGAGCGAGGACTCTGAACTGCAAAGATGACACACCAGGTCTAGGCCCCCTGGAGACCTACACAGGGCTACAGTTCCTGTTCCCAGCCCGCTGGAAAGGCAACCCTGCTGTCTGAGGCCAGGCCCACAGCTTTGGACTTATGGAGCATGCACTTCCTCATGCACCCCAGGGTTCTGAAAGTAGTGTGAGCCCGTAAACAGCCAGATGCTGAATCAGGGCTTGAAAGAAAGACTGATTTGATAGCATTCACCCGAGCCAGCAGAAACAAGCCTAGGAACAGCTTCTCCAGCAAAGGGCAAAAGGCAGAGCCGCCTTTGGAGTGCCTTTTGTTGGCCTCTCCCCAGGATATATGCGCATAGCCTCCAAAGGCAGTAGGAGATCAGAAACAAGAAACAAACAGCCCCCTCTCCCCCAAAACTTGACCCCCAGTGCCACCTAGTGTCTGCCCTACAGCAAGACACCACAAAAGCAATAATCATAAAGCCCTCATGTCAAAGAGGAATAACCCAGCGGACAGGATGAATTCCTTAAAAACTAAAACTCCTCAGAAAGAATATGAAAGTTACCCAGAAGACAGCTTATTAGAATTGGAACGGTCGGATTTAAGTGACAGAGAATTTAAAGCAGTCATTCTAAAGACTGTGAGAGAAATGAAAACCTATTGGCAGAACACCATAGCTGAGATAAATAATATAAAAAAGGATATAAACAACATAAAAAAGAAACTCTGTGAACAAAAATAATAATTTAACAAAGAAATTCAAAACATAAGAAAGATTGAGATGGAAATACGAGAAATAAATAATACGATAAAAGAAGTGAGAAATGAAATAACTGTCATAGGAAACAGGACCAACCAGATGGAGGAAAGAATTAGTGATATTGAAGATGAGAACATGGAAACAACTCAGAAAGAGGAAGAGAGGGAGTACAGAACCAAGAGGATTGAAAGAACTCTGCAAGAACTATCCGACTCCATGAGACAAAACAACATTAGGATAATAGGAATAGAAGAGGGGGCAGAGCAATCTACAGAGAGCATACTCAAACAAATCGTAGATGAGAATTTCCAAACCTATGGAAAGATCTGGAACCCCAAGTTCAAGAAGAATACAGGTCCCCCAGATACCTGGACCACAACAGATCTTCTCCAAGACACATGGTACTAAAGATGTCCAAAACTAAAGACAAAGAGAAAATTCTCAAGGCAGCCAGGGAAAAAAAGAACTATAACGTTTAGAGGAAAACCCATCAGGCTGGCATCAGATTTCTCAGCAGAAACTCTACAAGCCAGGAGAGAGTGGAATCCAATATTCAAAACTTTAAAAGAGAGAAGCTTACAGCCAAGAATAAATTATCCAGCAAAATTATCTTTCAGATATGAAGGTGGAATAAAGACCTTCTCAGACAAACAGAAGCTGAGGGAATTTGCCAGCATGAGGCCAGCACTCCAAGAAATACTGAAGGAGGCTCTTCAGCCTGAAACAAAACATCAGGACAAATGGAACAAAGTTTGGGCAACAAGAAAGAAACAAAAACAAACAAACAAACAAACAAACAAAAACAAACAAAGAAATAAGTAATGGCCACAGGAAATACTCACATATCGATCATCACTCTAAATGTTAATGGACTGAACTCACCAATAAAAAGACACAGAGTAGCAGACTGGATTAAAAAACAGAACCCATCCATATGCTGTCTCCAAGAAACACACCTCAGCTGTAAGGAAAAACACAGACTCAGAGTGAAAAGGATGGGAAACAATACTCCAAGCAAATGGTAACCAGAGAAAAGCAGGAGTGGCCATCCTGATAGCTGATGAAATAAACTTCAAGTTAAAAAAGATAGTAAAAGACAAAGATGGACATTACATAATGATAAAAGGCACAATGCAACAAGAAGAGTTGACACTAATTAATATATATGCTCCCAACCAGGATGCACCAAAATATACAAAGAAACTACTAACAGACTTGGAAGGAGAAACTGATGAACACACAATCATTGTGGGGGACTTAAACACCCCGCTAACAGCCATGGACAGATCATCCAAACAGAAAATAAATAAGGAAATAACAGCTCTAAATGACACATTACAGCAATTGGACATAACTGACATTTACAGGACACTTCTTCCAGAAAAAAGAGACTATACCTTCTTTTCTAGTGCACATGGAAGATTCTCAAGGATAGACCACATGCTGGGACACAAAAGTAGCCTCAGCAAATTCAAGAAGATCGAAATCATACCAAGTGTATTCTCAGACCACAAAGCTTTAAAATTAGCGATCAACTGTGAAAGGAAAGCAGAAAAAACCACATATACATGGAGATTCGACAACAGCTTATTAAAAAAGGACTGAATAAAAGAACAAATAAAAGAGGAGATTAAAAAATATATAGAAACTAATGACAATAAAAATACAATGTATCAGAATTATTGGGACACAGCAAAAGCGGTAATAAGAGGGAAATTTATATCACTACAGGCCTATCTTAAGAAACAAGAAAAATCACAAGCAAACATCTTAGCATCCCATCTCAAAGAACTAGAAAAAGAAGAGCAGACGAAACTAAAAGTCAGCAGAAGGAAACAAATAATAAAAATTAAAGCAGAGCTAAACCAATCAGAGAACAGGACAATAGAAAAAATTAATATAACAAAGAGCTGGTTCTTTGAGAAAGTCAACAAAATTGACAAACCCCTGGCGAGACTAATCAAAGGACAAAAGGAAAGGACACAAATATCCAAAATTAGAAATGAAAGGGGAGAAATTACCACTGATACCACAGAAATACAAAGGATTATAAGAAAATATTATGAAGGACTTTATGCCACAAAATTTAACAAGCTAGAAGAAATGGACAAGTTTCTAGAAACTTATAGCCTACCAAGACTGAACCAAGAAGAACTGGATAATCTAAATAGACCAATCGACAGCGAAGAGATTAAAACGACTATCCATAATATCCCTAAAGGCAAAAGCCCTGGACAAGATGGTTTCACCAACAAGTTCTACCAAGCATTCAAAGAAGAATTAACACCTATCCTCCTCAGACTCTTCCAAAAAAATCGAAGAGGAAGCAATACTTCCTAACTCATTCCGTGAGGCCAACATTACTCTAATACTAAAGCCTGGCAAAGACAACCCAAAAAAAGAAAACTATAGACCAATATCTCTGAGGAACACAGATGCAAAAATCCTGAACAAAATATTAGCAAACAGAATACAACAATGCATCAAAAAGATCATACATCATGATCAAGTGGGATTTATCCCAGAAGCACAAGGATGGTTCAACATACGAAAATTAATCAGTGTGATACACCACATAAACAAAATCAAAGATAAAGACCACATGGTCATTTCAATTAATGCAGAAAAATCTTTCGACAAGGTACAACATCCAAAACACTAAATAAAATAGGTATAGAAAGAAAGTATCTCAACATAATAAAGACCATATACTGAATGGGGAAAAGCTGAAGCCTATTCCCCTAAAATCAGGAACAAGACAGGGATGCCCCCTGTCACCACTGCTATTTAATATAGTACTGGAAGTTCTAGCCACAGCAATCAGGCAAGAGAAAGGAATAAAAGGTATCCAAGTTGGGGAAGAAGAGGTCAAATTGTCACTATTTGTGGATGATATGATCCTTTATACAAAAAAATTCCAAAGATTCCACCAGGAAACTATTAGAAACAATGAATGAATATAGTAAAGTTGCAGGATACAAAATCAATGTAGAAAAATCAACAGCATTCCTATATAGAAACAATGAATCCACAGAAAAAGAAATGAGGGAGTCAATTCCCTTTGCTATCACAACAAAAAGAATGAAATACCTGGGAATTAACTTAACAAAGAATGTGACAGACTTATACACAGAAAACTATAAGACACTTTTGAAAGAAATTGGAACAGACTTTAAGAGGTGGAAAAATATCCCCTGTTCATGGATAGGAAGACTTAACATTGTTCAAATGGCCATTCTGCCCAAAGCAATCTACAGATTTAATGCAATACCCATCAAAATCCCACAATCATACTTTCATGAAATAGATTAAGGAATTATTAGATTTATATGGAACCATAAAAGACCTCAAATTGCCAAAGCAATACTACATAAAAAGAATAAGGCTGGTGGCATTACACTTCCTGCCTTCTATTTATATTACAAAGCATCAATAGTCAAAACAGCTTGGTACTGGCAGAAAAACAGAAATATAGACCAATGGAACAGAACTGAAAACTCAGAAATAAATCCACAAATTTATGGACAAATAATTTTTGATAAAGGAGCAAAAAACATACAATGGGGAAAAGACAGCCTCTTTAGTAGGTGGTGCTGGAAAAACTGGAAAAACATATGCAAAAGAATGAACCTGAGCTGTGAACTCTCTCCATATACAAAAATTAACTCAAAATGGATTAAAGACCTTCATATTAGACCTGCAACAATAAACTGTATAGAAGAAGACATTGGTACTAAACTTATAGACCTAGGACTTCATGAACCTGACCTCAAAGGCAAGGGAAGTAAAAGCAAAAATAAATGAATGGGACTATATCCAACTAAAACGCTTCTGCACAGCAAAAGAAACCATCAACAAGGCAAAGAGACAGCCAACTGAATGGGAGAAAATATTTGCAAATAATGCATCAGATAAGGGTCTAATATCTAAAATATATGAAGAACTAATAAGACTTAACAACAAAAAAACAAACAACCCAATTAAAAAGTGGGCGGAAGAACTAAACAGCCACTTCTCCCACGAAGAAATACAAATGGCCAACAGACATATGAAAAAATGCTCGTCCTCATTAGCTATCAGGGAAATGCAAATCAAAACCACAATGAGATACCACCTCACACCTGTGAGAATGGCTGTTATCAACAAGACAAGGAATAACAAGTGCTGGAGAGGCTGTGGAGAAAAAGGAACTCTGGTACACTGCTGGTGGGAGTGCAAACTGGTACAACCACTGTGGAAGACGGTGTGGAGGTTCCTCAGAAAATAGGGGATGGAGCTACCATTTGACCCAGCAATCCCCCTTCTGGGGATCTACCCAAAAAACCTGAAAACCTTTGTCCGCAAAGACTTATGTACCCCAATGTTCATCGCAGCGCTGTTCACAGTGGCCAAAACATGGAAACAACCAAAGTGCCCTGTGACAGATGACTGGATAAAGAAGCTGTGGTACATATACACAATGGAATATTACTCAGCTGTAAGAAAAGGTGAAATATTGCCATTTGCAACAAAATGGATGGACCTGGAGATCATCATGCTAAGTGAAATAAGCCAGACAGAAAAAACAAAGAACTGTGTGACTTCACTCATATGCGGAATATAAAACTAAACGCAAAGAAAAAAGAAATGAACAAACAAATAACCCATGGACACAATCAATAGTTTAATGTTATTTGGGGACAAGTGGTTTAGGGAGGGGAGAAAGGGGAGGGGGTGGGAGAGGAGGGGGGGAAGCTAAATATAAGGTGATGGAAAGAGAAGTCACACTGGGTGGTGAACTTATTATACAACAAGGTGACAATGCACTGTAGAATTGTATGCCTGAAACCTATGTAATCCTTGCTAACAGATGTCATCCCAATAAGTCTAACAATAAAAAATGAATTAAAAAAAAGAAAGAAAACTTACTGAAGGAGTAGATACCAATTTAAAAAAAAAGAAAGCAGAAAAAATCACATATACATGGAGATTAAACAACATTATTTAAAAAATATGCCTGGATCAAAAAAGAAATAAATGAAGAGATTTTAAAAATACATAGAAACTAATGACAATGAAAACACAACACATCAATTTTTTTTTTCTTTTTGGTATGTGGGTAGCTTCCTGGCTGGGAATCGAACCCAGGTCGCAGTGCTGACAGCGCCAGCGCCGAAGACTTAAGCCACTACACCATCAGGGAACTCCCACCTCAAAATTATTGATACGCAGCAAAAACAGTAATAAGAGGGAAATTTATATCATTATAGGCCTATCTCAAGAAACAAGAAAAATCACAAGTAAACATTCTAACATCTGATCTTAAATAACTAGAAAAAAGCAGAACAAAAAAAACACTAAGTTAGCAGAAGAAATAATAAAAATAGAGCAAAACTAAATGAAATAGAGAACAGGAAACAATAGAAAAAAGTTAATGCAAAAAGAAGCTGGTTCTTTGAAAAAAAATCAATGAAATTGACAAATCCCTGGTGAGGCTCACCAAAGGACAAAGAGAAATCACACAAATGACCAAATTAGAAATGAAAGGGGAGAAATTACAACTTGATACCACAGAAATACAAAGGATTTTAAGAAAATATTATGGAAGGCTATGTGCCACCAAATTTAACAACCTAGAAGAAATGGACAAATTTCTTGAAATATATAGTATACCTAGAGTGAAACAAGAATAACTGGATAATCTAAATAGACCTATCAACAGGAAAGAAATTGAAACATACAAAACCTCCCCAGAGGCAAAAGGCCTGGACCAGACGGTCTCATCAAAAAGTTTCATCAAGCATTCAAAGAATTAATAACGCCTATCCTCCTCAGACTCTTCCAAAACATTGAAGAAGAGTCAATACTTCCCAACTCCTTCTATGAGTCCAGCATTGTCCTAATACCAAAGCCTGGTGGGGATAACACACAAAAAATCTGTAGACCAATATCTCTGATGAACACAGATGCAAAAATCCTAAATAAAATACTATCAAAAATAGAATACAACAATGCATTAAAAAGATCATACACCACAATCAGGTGGGATTCATCCCAGGGGACACAAGAATGGTTCAACATATGCAAATCAATCAATATAATACACCACATAAACAAATAAAATATAGAAACCATATGATTATGATGATATCAATTGATATAGAAAAAGCATTTGACAAGATACAACATTCATTTATAATCAAATACTGAATAAAATGGGTATAGAAGGAAAGTATCTCAACATAATAAAGGCCATATATGACAAATCCTTAGCTAACATCATACTGAACAGGGAAAAGCTGAAGCTTATTCCCCTAAAGTCAGAAACAAGACAGGGATGCCCTCTGTAGCCACTGCTTTCCAGTAAGGTACTAGAGGTTCTGGTCAGAGTCATCAGGCAAGAGAAAGAAATACAAGGTATCCACATTGAGAGAGAAGTTAAACTGTCACTTTTTGCAGATGACATTATCCTTTATATAGAAAACTCTAAAGACTCTACCAGAAAAACAATTAGAAACAATAAATGAATACAGTAAAGTTTCAGGATACAAAATCTATGTACAAAAATCAATTGCATTTTGACATACCAACAAAACTTCAGAAAAAGAAATGAAAAAAATCATACCTTTTGTGGTTGGAACAAAAATAATAAAATACCTGGGAATAAATTTAACAAAGAATGTTAAGGACTTGTATAATGAAAACTGTAAGACACTACAAAAATAAATTGAAGAGAACACAAAAAAATGGCAAGATATTCTGTGTTCATAGATTAGAAGACGAAACATAGTTAAAATGACTATATTACCCAAAGCAATATACAGATTTAATGCAATTCCCATCAAAATCCCACAGACGTTCTTTCAAGAAATAGATTTTAAAAATCATCAGACTCGTATGGAACCACAAAAGGCACCGAATCACCAAAGCAATCCTACATAAAAAGAATAAGGTTGAAGGTATCATGCTCTCTGATTTCAATCTACTATACTACAAAGCATCAATGATCAAAACAGCTTCATATTGGCAGAAAAACAGACACACAGACCAATGGAACAAAATTGAAAACCCAGAAATAAACCCACAAATATATGAACAGATCATTTTTGACAAAGGAGCAAAAGAATATACAATGGGGAAAAGAAAGCCTCTTCAGTAGATGGTGCTGGGAAAATTGGAAAACCACATGCAAAAGAATGAATCTGAGCTGTGAGCTGTCAAATTATACCAAAATTATCTCAGAATAGATTAAGGACCTCCACATAAAACACTAAACAATAAACTGTATAGAAGAAGACATAGGTACTAAACTTATAGACCTAGGACTCAAGGAAGACTTCATGAACCTGTCCTCAAAGGCAAGGGAAGTAAAAGCAAAAATAAATGAATGGGACTATATCAAACTAAAAAGCTTTGGCACAGCAAACGAAACCATCAACAAAGCAAAGAGCCAGCCAACCGAATGGAAGAAAAATATTAGCAAAGAATACATCTGATAAGGGGTTAATATCTAAAATACATAAAGAACTCATACAACTCAACAACAAAAAAGTAAACAATCAATAGTTTAATGTATATTTGGGGACGAGTGGGTTAGGGAGGGGAGAAAGGGGAGGGGGTGGGAGAGGAGGGGGGGAGCTAAATATAAGGTGATGGAAAGAGAAGTCACATTAGGTGGTGAACTTATTATACAACAAGGTGACAATGCACTGTAGAGTTGTATGCCTGAAACCTATGTAATCCTTGCTAACAGATGTCACCCCAATAAGTCTAACAATAAAAATGAATTTAAAAAAAAAGTAAACAATCCAATTTGAAAATGGGCAGAGGACCTGAACAGACACTTCTCCCATGAAGAAACACAAATGGTCAGCAGACATATGAAAAAATGCTCATCCTCATTAGCTATCAGGGAAACGCAAATCAAATCCACAATGAGATACCACCTCACACCTGTGAGAATGGCTGTTATCAACAAGACAAGGAATAACAAGTGCTGGAGAGG
>PVJL010019377.1:0-13962 GCA_004026885.1 Lyroderma lyra | reverse complement strand
TGTTCACAGTGGCCAAAACATGGAAACAACCAAAGTGCCCTGCGACAGATGACTGGATAAAGAAGCTGTGGTACATATACACAATGGAATATTACTCAGCTGTAAGAAAAGATGAAATATTGCCATTTGCAACAAAATGGATGGACCTGGAGATCATCATGCTAAGTGAGATAAGCCAGACAGAAAAAACAAAGAACTGTATGACTTCACTCATATGCGGAATATAAAACTGAAAGCAACAAAGAAAAAACAAACAAACAAAAATCCATGGACACAATCAATAGTTTAATGCTTATTTGGAGACAAGTGGGGAAGGGAAAGGAGAAGTGGGAGGGGGTGGCAGATAAGGGAGGGGGAGCTAGATATGTGGTGATGGAAAGAGAAGTCACGGTGGGTGGTGAACTTATTATACAACAAGTTGACAATGTACTGTAGATTATACACCTGGAACCTATGTAATTCTTGCTAACAAATGTCACCCCAATAAGTCTAACAATAAAAAAACAAATAAAAAATAAATTAAATGAAATAAACTAGAGCTCCTATTTGTACCAGTTAACTGTATACCTTTTAAGACTTTCTAATCTGAGCTACCTGTAAATTGAGAAACACTGTCTCTGGATCAACGTATCATATCAATTGAATCTGCAAGACATATCATATATGACAACCAAATAATTGACTCTACATACATGGTACATTTTGATTTAAAATCACTATTTATATATTGAAAAAAATTTAAATATTTCACACTCCATTGATGCTTTTACTTTTGTTTCATAGAGTTTTACCATAGTTCTTCTATAAAACTTAAATATCATGCTGTGTTAATAAGAAATTCTATGAAGAACCTAGATTTATAAGATCACTTACTCACTTGAGAACTTTGCAATGTCTATGGAGGTAAAGTGTGAATGAACTTTTGGGTGGGTGAAAACACCTTGCAGACCGGATCGGTTTTCTCCATGACAGTTCTTAATACAGCCTCTACTTAGCTCCATTTTCTCTCTCAACAGCAGGTAATATACTCATATAATCTCGCAATGTCTCATGTGTGCATCTCAATGACTCATAAGATGACAGTTAAAAAGTATCATGAGTATTTTTGAAGGGTACAGATAGTTCAGAGGTAAGAAGCCAAAAGAAGAAAAAAAAATACTGTAGAAAGGAATAAAGAAACAGTCAATCACATGTCAGAAGGAGAATACCACAGTAAAATGTATTTATCTGACATGCCAAAGACACATGGTATATAAATAGAAATTATGACACATGAATCTCTTCAACACCAAGAATGCAAATAAATCTGTAAGAATATATAACCATTGGTTAAATAACATTTTTTTAAATTTGGATTATTATATTTGATTTATGAACTTTACTTAATGCCTTGAGTAAATTTTTTTCCTATTAAAATTTGTAGGCAAACCTGATTTCTAGCTAGAGTGATAAAAAGTTTTGTTCAAATTTATCATCCTTTGACTTATCAAAATTCTACATCACATCAAACACAAAGGCCAAAGCTCAGGATAAAGCCATGTCATTTATTATTAGACTTCCTTATATAACCTTTTGAATTCTTTGCAGGATCCAAAGAGTTTATTAAAGAATTGCTGCAATAATTAAAAATTTTTATCTAAATTGTTCTTATTTACCTATCTCCTTTTATTCCCACTTCACCCATGTGAAATAACTAGGGATACATATTACTTAGTATCTTCTTTTTAATAAAAAAATGATAAGAAACTGTGGCACAACAAGGTGCTATTACTGTCCAAAGTCGCACAATGATAGGAACGTAACACATATCTACTTTCTGCCTTCATGTTCCTCTTGTGAGACCAAATTGCCTTCCAAGTTAATGCCTCCTTACAAATGGATCCAAAAGAGAAATGAAATCAACTCAGTACACAGGTCAACAGACAGGCATTTTCCTATTTAGATAAATTTACAATAATAATTTTAAAATTATTTGTGACATTCTGGAAAACAGAAAAAAAATTAAAATGATATAACTTTTCAAAGAATTTGCTCATTTCTAAAAATATAAAAATGACCTCAACTTTATCACAATAAATAAGCAGACATTTTATTTTAATCTTTTTATCTTTATTAAATGCATTGGGTGACATTGGTTAGTAAAATTATATAGGTTTCAATTGTGCATTTCTATAATAACATTATCTCTGTAGCATGTGTTCACCACCCAGGGTCTGTTGTCCCTCCGTCACCACATAGTTGACCCTCTTTGCCCTCTTCTATCTCCTCCCGCCACCCTTACCCTCTGGTAACCACTAAACTATTCTATCGTCTGTGATTTCGTTTGTTTGTCTTATTTGTTGCTTTCAGTTTTATGTCCCACATATGAGTGAAGTCACATGCAGTCATTTTAGAGTAGCAATTTCAACTATCTTCTGAAATAATGTCCTAAATTTGAAAAAAATCCTTTTTCTTCGCAAACCATGATATTCTTGACTCACCTCAGCATCCTATCTGTGACAAATAATTTGAGAGTTGAACTAAACAATCCATCAATGTAGAGAAATTACTGAAATTGCAATAGTCTAAAAAGTAAAAATCCAATTGTATCTTTTGGTCACAGACATTTTTCATGAAGCAGATAACAAATACTGCTCAGTTCTGTGAATGGTGGGAACTTAAAGACAGTACTTGGGCCTCCCTAGGGCCTGGCTTCAGGGCTGTAACATTTTATGCTTCCTTGAGTTACAAATGAATAAAAGTATTTCTCCATGTTTGGAAATGTTACCTCTTTCTCTGATTTCATTGTAATCTGTGTTTTGTGGTAATCTTTTAACTGTAGAGTACCTTTCTTATTCAGTGTTTCCTACCAAAATCCTAGTCTCTTCTCTGCACTACAACTCAAATATCACCTCCCTCATAAAGCCTTTCTTGAGCCATCCAGTTGGGATTAACCTTGCCCATCACCTGTGCCCTGTAGTCTGGTTTCTTTAGTATTTGAAAATGTCTCTCTGTCCCACTGGACTGTGCCTGGAAACATAATCACTTTAATGCTTATTACACTGAATTGAACTAATTCCAACTAAGACCCAACAGGTAGTCTCATTAAAGTACAAAGTAGCAAAGAATTTAATTGTTTTTCATGATCTTTCTACATCTCAGAAAGCTTCAATGTTAGTGATTAAAATATATTCAAGTATAAAGAGTAATTTTATTTAGAGCTCATGTCTTAGGCTCTAGAATTGATTTCAGCCCCTGACTTATAAATACGTAGCCTTCTGCATCCCACCACCTTCCCAATTGGCAAGGAGGTTCTGACTCACCCGCAGAAATAACCAGCGTAACTTCTATGATATTGAATAATTTTATCAAGAATATGGGGACACTTCAACAGAGCTGACTGAGAAAACTCTCATCAACTCCGGATGACAGAAAGAAATCATGATTCATTATCATCTTTGGTGTAACAGCCCTTGGCAATCCTTACAAGAGAAGATACTCAGAATTTACGGCTAGTCAAGTGGCTCTGAATAAAAAGTGTTGGGCAGAAATGAGAGAGCAAAACTTAAAAAAATTTTTGTCTTTAACGAGACCCAAAATACTTCTGAATTTCCTAAAAGTAAAAGAAAATAATTAGGTGAGATTACTATAAAAAAGGCCTCAAAAGTAAACATTTATTTAATGTCCTGAGGAAAGTCCACATTATGTGGACTCCAAATGAAGAGTCCTGTTTTCAATTTTCTTTCAAGTAAAACTTTACCTAATGAGTTGTCAAGAATTCACCCTCAGACCCTTAGACCACATGCTATTTTTTTTTTACAAATACAGATGCAGTGTCTACTTTTTGCTCTATTCCTTAAAATTGTTTAATATAAGCAATAGTAAACCTGTCTTGTATAAGTTATACACAGTTTTCTTCAGCTCCAGAGAGCGAGCTTATGTGATCATTATAGCTTTTCGTGTCCTTTCTAGCAAATTGATCTCAGAAGTCTAGTCACCTGCAAGTACGAGCAGCATGAGGCAAAGGCCTTGGTAAGTTGTAAATTTTGCTTTTATGTTCTAAATCTCTAATACATGTTTCCAAAGTTGGCTGGCTAAAAATGCAATTAAAATATCAACCTGCATCCACTTATTATAATAAATTTGTAATTATATAGTGCAGTGCACTGTGCATAAAGTATTTAGGAAAAAAATATCATTCAATTTTGCTTCTCTTTCATTTTATAGTGAATAAAAGACAATTATGAAAATTCATTGGTAAGGTTTTGCACGGAGCTGTATTTCTCAGCTAATCTTGCCTGAAAGAAAACACATGATTAAAGTCTTTGAAAGGAAGCACGGGATCAGACCTTGGAGTTGCTCGAAAGAGAACCGCTGCGGGTAATGGCATGGAGCCTAAGGCCTCCAGGAGCTGTTATTACACTTAACTCATTCTAAAGCTTTCATTCATTTTCCTCCTACAAGAAATTGGCATTATTAAGTTAAATACATAATCACCTTAAAAGTTAATTAGAGAATAAAATCAATTACAAATGTAAAATAGTTTCAAACAACTAAATAGAAGCCTCTATCTCTATCTCTATATATCTATCTGTATCTCTGGTTCTCTCTGTTTTTTCACCTTCTGGGGATAATTGCATACCCATTTAAAATCCCCACATTTCCTCCAGATTTCAAGATACAGATTCTCATTGAAAAAGAGTCTTTGCTACGAGATGAACATAAGATGACAAACACACGTTTGTCATGACAGAGCATGATTTAGAGTTGTCACGGGAGTAAAGTAATTTAAGAAACAAATTGCTATATTCATTTTCTAGTGCTGCTGTAACAAAGTACCACATACTTGGTGGCTTAAAAATGCCCAGAAATTTATTTTCTCGGCACTCTAGGCCAGAAGTCTGAAGTCAAGGCATCACAGGACCACACTCACTCATTAGTCTCAAGGGGACTTCTGGTGGCTTCAGGTCTTCCTTGGCTTGTGAGAGCAACATTTCATTCTCGGCTGTCATCCTCACATGACTAAAAGGAACTTGTACGTAAGAGTAAATTAGTTGATTATGCAGGTTATGGTGATATTTGGGAAAAGGTGAGAGAGAAGGGAGTTCAAAGGTAGAGCAAGGTCCATGATGTGTCCAAGCCTCATTTACTGTCTCCATCCATAAAAAACAGACAGACTTCTATACCATATGGTTCTTGGGAAAATTGAATGAGGTAAATGCCTTTTGTTAATCATGTGCACACATCATTGTTAATAAAATGATTAACAAAATGTTTTCTCACATATAGCCAGATTTCTTATAATTTATCATGTTTATAACCTGAGAGCTTTGCACATAGTAGGTACTCAAAATAAGTCTCTGGAGTTGTTTGATGAAGAAAAATAAATAAATAAATGAATTAAATATTTTCTGGAGCTGTATTCACTGTGAAAGTGTCAAGGTTCACATTCTATGAGCTATATGCATGTTGTACTACTGTGACCCCACATGTATATATGTATATTTGTGTATATGTGTATATATGTGATTAAATCTATATATTTATATATTTATTTATTTATTTATCAGTAATTTTTTTCTCATCATCTCCCCAGTAGACTCTGTTTTGTTTATAGTTTCTTCTACAACAAATAATCACAGCTGATTGAAGAGCAGAATACATTCAGAAATCTGAGTCTCTTCAAGGCCATGCACTTAAGTTTAATGTTATCCATAAAAATTCTTTCCCATAAAGAAATACAAAGTTCTTTGTTATTTTTCAAAATAAACAACCTATTCCTTCCTGGTTACAGTTAGATCAGAAAGAGTGAACTTACTCCCCAACAGCTATATCATTTTCTTCACAAATTATGTTTTGTTATTCTTCTGAGTGGCTGTTTATATGTGGCATTATTTTCACTTAAAATTCAGTTTTTCTGATAAACATCTGTTGCTATTGGAAGAGTAAATAGACATTGCTCTTACATCACTTTAAGTCTAAGAAAAGTAAAGATTACCTTAAGTAGTACTGGAAAATATGTGTTTCCTGAGGACAGTTCTTTCTTCAGAATCAGAAACTGTGGGAATGATGTAGATACACTCTAATGTTTGAGAACCACTGCCCAAAATCCACCCAGAAGGGATGTTTAAATCCCAGGTCACTGGACCTCATTCCCCAACCTCAAGTTTCTGATTGTAAATTTGTTGTGGACCCAATAATTTGCATTTCTAACAACTTCTTCATTGTGCTGATGTACTATACTAGTTCAAAGTCCACACTTTGAGAAGTACTGTTCCAAAGGAAGGGACAAGAAAGAAAGTACACTACACTTTTTTCTTCCATTTCTTCCCTGGAGTAAGTTGGAATGGAGGGAGAAGTGAAGGGAGGATAGTGTGTTACATTAATAGATGGTCCTTCTCATGAAAGAAAACCCGAGGAGTGAGGAATAAAGATTCCTTTCACTATCATGTCCTAACCTTTGAACTCATCATCCTGCAGCTCTGAAACTACCAGGAGCCAGCCTTGTGAGGAGCAGAGAAGGCCACAAAGGACACCGGTAGGGACGAGGCATTATTAGCCTCAAATCAATAAGAAAACCAAGACTCAAACACAGTAAGGAACAGGTCTTGAACATATACAACATGTGGGACATTCTTGGAAATAATGAAAGTAGAAGGCAACCCATACAATCCCAAAGGTATGCAGGTAAGAAGTACAGCCCATGAAATTTGAGCATGAAAGTTTATCTGATGTGATTTGACTTACAATGGAATATAAATGCTCAGTGTCTTTTGTTATTTACAATGTTACCTACATCTCTACAAAGAACATATTTTAGAATTTGTTTTAAATTTCCACTGTGTTAGTCACCATACTTTACTTGGTGCAGACTCATTACTTACTTCATCTTCCACAAATATTAAATTGGTCATTATATTATTTTTAGTTTTGTATTGCCACAGAATAGTTTCTAAACCCCTTCATTTGGCATGCAAGGTAGCACTTCTGTCTTAGACCGTCGACTCATTTTAGTCAATTATCTTAAGTTAGTATTAGCACCATCTGAGAACTTCTTAGAAATGCAAATTTTGGGACCTAACTCCAGACTTACTCTGTCAGAATCTGCATTTAAACAAGGCCCCTCCTGCTGATTTCTTTGTACATTACGGTTTGATAAGCACTACTGTAGATTATTGGTAACCTTTTGTTCTACTTGGTAATCTATTACCTAACTGGTTAGCATGATCCTGTCTGAGTCACAGACATTGATGACCGATGAGACAGTGGATCTTGACTATTATACCAGGTGCAAAGCCTACTTCCGAGCAAAATGTCAATTCTCCGAAATGTTTGTACCTTTTCTAAGTTATTAGCACCAACTGGCCCTTTATAGAAGGCCCAGAGAGAACCATTGTCGGAAGCTAGAATGAGAACATGACTCTTGCTCAATGATAATAACAGCAATAACCAGAGACAGCATTCCCCAGTTCCTGATTTGTACACCTGTATCTCAGGCTCTCCACTACTCCAAATGACAAGTCAGTGAGTATTGCTTCCAACCGTCAGTGATGGTTCTTTGCCTTTATTTAGGACCGTTCTTATAAGAAAGTAGAGCTGTAAACTTTACCACCTGCTACTGAACTTAGAGCTGATATTGAATACAGAATAAAAACACTGGTAGAGCTACAGCAGAATTTAGTGTTGAATTATTTATACTCTGCTGCACTTGTAAAAGAAAGATATTCTTTCATGTTTACCGAAGAAACAGAGCTGTAACAAAAGTGTAACACATCTGAGGAGTACGTGTGTCTGTGTTATTTGTTGTTGTCGTCACTTCAGTGTGTTGCTTAGATAATGTGAAACCTTTTTTCATCAGTCAATGGGCACAGGTGGGGACCCACAAAGATCAATAACCTAATTTCATGGTTTTTATCCCATCTGCCAAAATGACCTCAAAATGATGCAAAATCACCCCTGGGTGTGGCTTGGAAGTCACAAATGTTTTGTACATCTGTTTACAAACGTCCTGTCCTCTGGTGCTGATGCTGCCCGTTAGGACGCACAGTTCTTCTGTTGGACACCAGATACCGCCAAGTGCAGGGCGTAAGATGCTTGAAAGACCTTATGTCACAGTCTTTGGTGGAGAAGGTGCTGCTATAGAGATTTCACTGAAACTCTTCCTTCCATTTTTACTTGCATGTTTTCCGTAAGATCTAGTCCTCTAGGGGTTGGGAGACAAATGCAGTTAACAGACACGATACAAATTCGGAAGTTCTCTCTCCTCTCAGTTGCTAGAAACATTTTAGTAGGCTTAGGCTCATGGAAACTGACTTTTTTCTTCATTGTGAGTTTTCTCTTGGGGTACCCGTCAGTCACATGTGGAAATACACATCTGAACAGCTCCCGTAGACATGCCCAGATGTGTCTTCAAACCCTTTTGACTTTGAATTAAAATGTCAGCTATATGAGTGTCACCCTCAATTTTTCAATTCTTTTTCGGAAACAGTTTGTAGTGATTAGAACTAAGTTCACTCTACTCTAAGGATGACTTTGAAAATAGATAATGAATAAAGAGATAGGTTGATCTTAACAAACTTTAGGTGTTACATTGTTTCATATGAAATTTAATTTGTAAATCAGAAATCTAAATTGATTTGAAAAATATTTTTGTTTACCTTACATTATTAAAAAGTGGCAACATGCTATCTTGCCATAGACACAGTACACCTTACTCATATGAAAATAAATTAAAGATAGTAAAAAACAAAAGATGTAATAAAGTTCCTGTAAGAACACACCATCATTAATATAATTACCAAAATTTACTCTGTGACACTTTTGTTCATAAAATTGTATTCATTTTATGGACTTTAAGCCTCGTGAGTCTACTGACAAATATATATACGGAGAAGAATCATTAAGAACAATCAAATATGGTTGTTTAAAAGATCCCATTTTTAATAGAAGGTATTTTGATAAGATGGGGGAAATAAAATCTGCCAAAATAGACTAAATTGAAAAGTACTGTTGAGAAATATTCCAATTAAATATATCAATGGTGGGAATAAATGAAACCAAAACTAGAAGAAAATGAAAATGGACAACTAAGAAGGTTTGTTGTGACTAACGATGGTGGTGAGAGTGTGTGCTGAAGGCTAAAACTACAGGGCAGGTAGCTGGTATCTGAAGGGTTGAGAATGGGTCACAATAGATAGTTGATGTCAGATCATGGACAATTTCAAATCAGATTGTGTTGGTTCAGAAAACTTGAAGAGATTCTGAATAGAAAAGTGAAACCAGTAGGGTTTTAGCTGAAAGTTTTAGGAAGATTAATCTGCCACAACTGAAGTTGGTTCATTAGAATGGAGATAGTGTGGACACTAGGTAGGAGAACTTCTCTACATCAACAGTATTATGGCTATTATTTTATTTTTGCTTTTATTTTTAAAACTAGATATTACCTCAATTTTTAAAAATATGGATTAAAGGATAGCATGTATTATAAAAATTTCTTTTAATATTAACATTAATAAACTTTCTATTTTTTAAATTTTAAATTATACCTTTAACTTTACAGACAAGAGTCCTAATAGTTACCTATTTTTATAAGAAGCCCATTCTTGTGTTTGATCATTCAAGTTTTCCTTCTCTGGATTTTCTCTATAACCACTAAATCTTTTCTAAGGTGCACTGACTGACCTCAATAACCTGTGGTTTTAAACATCCCATGAACTTTTTTACCTAAATTCCTTCTTAGATTTAGAAAACTCGTTCCATAGCATATCTGAGAGATGATCATTGTATCTCCATTGTTATGTTATTTCAGTTCTTAAATAACTCTTCTTTTTTATGTTGAGTTCAAATCTACTTCGTAATTTTTTTTTGTTCCCAATTTTGCACTCTGGAGTTACTCACATGAATTCCACTCTACTTTCTACACAAACATACCTCACATGCTACAACTACCCACAAAGATATAAAAAACAAACAAAAACTCCACAAGACTTTAAATATCTAAAGACAGTTTACATGCATTCATTCTTTTTTAGACTGAGCAAACACAATTTTTTTACCTGTTTTTCATATGAGATAATTTATAAAGCCCTCAGAATATCTTGTGAGGTGTCTGGATATTCATTAGTTTGTTAAGTTCCTCCTCAAAATATACTACTACACAGAATTAAACACCATGTTCTGATGTGGTTTGATCTCTCTGAGAAGGCCTACAATGTAAACATAATATTCCTTTAATTCAGACTTCTTCACTTCACAGTGCTCACTCTCACTATGCAAGGGAAAAAAAAACAAAAACAAAGTATAAAGTAGGTTATTGATTTAAAAGCAAATACCTAATAAATGCATAAAATTTTAGTTGCTTCAACTCCAGACATATATTTCTATTTTATGTTGACAAAGATGTCAAAAAGTGATCTCACTGCCTTCATTAATTACAAGAGACTCTCAGTTAACTGGCACCCATGGGGATTGTTAGATGCCGGATAAATGTAGTTTCTGGTTTCTTGAGAGTTACTATTAAAAATAGGCCTAATACTATACCCCATACTATGCCATACCATAAACTCTGTATTGCCTTGATATTAATATTGAAATACAGTCATTAAAAGCACATTAAGACAAATAAAGAAAAACTTAATTTAACAGATTTATTCTAAAACCAATTTTGTGAATGAAGTGTGCAATTTTAGTTAAATGGCAGTCAATAAACTTTTCAACTTAATGAACTTCACTCACATAATTTTTTTAACTTCAAGTAACTTAGAACAAAAACACACACCTTAAAACTTACAGTCAAGGTAGAGAGTTTACTGGGCAGACATCACATTAGGATCATCAGGACCTGATGACGTAGCCAGGACAGGATCAGGAGAAGATGTGGATGGTTTTGGATCTACATCAGTACATGATGCTGCTGGCAATCTTGTGTGCAGCTTTCTTAAAAAATGAACACATATGAGCTTGCTTTGAGGCCCTGTGCTTCTCACTCAAAGTCAGGTTTTTCATGATGTGCAGCTGCATAACATGCTGAGAAGTGAAGAAGGGTTGCTGTTCTGCAAAAGCCATTACAGTTTCAAATGCTGCAGTTGCTCTCTGCCAGGATATTTTATCCATCTCACATCCAATGTCATCAGTTTCTTTCTTCTCAGCAACATTCATTTTTTCACGATTCACAGCAGTTTCTCTGATGTTTTCTGTATTAAGTGTATGAGTTATTGGAATAGCTTCATCCATAGCAAGCCAGTTGTTGAGTTCATCTCAAGACAAATGCATTTTGTCATTAGCAGAGTCAACTAACTCACAGATTTCATCATAAACTCTGCTACCGGCAGCTGCACTATTGACTGCAAACACCTCAAAGTAGATGAAGGAGGAGGAAGATTCCAGAGACATCATAGCTGGCCACAATTTTATTCAACATTTCTGTAAAGTTTCATTTCTCACAGAACCCCAAGCACAATTGACAGTGTAGATAGCATCTTTGATGTCATGTTTTTTTCTGAAAGTCAGAATTGTCCCATCAAAATTAGCCATTTTTTTCACAGGTAGTCATGCCTGTAAAACATTTTTACATCCTATATTATTCCTTGATCAATTGGTTGGATCAGACCTGTATGTTATTTTTCTTCTTACCATCTTTTCCTGAAATTCTACACACTCTGAAGTATTAGCAGGAAGATAACGTACGAAAATGTTGCCGTTAATGAGCTCTTCCACAAGAGGTCATGCACGACAGTTATCCAGGAGCAACAGAACTTCACTATTCTTTGGTATTCCTTTCTTTTTGCAAATTTTCTTTAACACTGGGGGCTATTGAATAAACAAACCACTTGCTAAAATTCTGCATCCACCCAACTGTTACTCTATGCATGATAATCTACAAGAAGTTTAGTTATGCCTTTAAAGCACTTTGGGTTAGCAAATTGGCCAACCACACACGACTTTACCTATGATTTTTCAGTGCACTTATACAAACAACATAGTTATATGCTCTTTATTTAGCTTGAACCCATGAGCAACATTCTCATTACCACCAGCCGAAGTGGAATTAGGCAGAAACTTGCACATTATTCCAGCCTCACCTGCATTATAAATCTGCTTCAAAGTCAAACCATTTCCTGCAACTCATTCACTAAACACATCACAAAATGAAGCTGCAGCTTCAAAATCAGCCAATTTCTGCTAACCTAACAAGTCCAGCTTACAGATGTCATGACGAACCTTTAATCGAGTAAGCCAGCCACTTGAAAATGAGTACTGACCTTCAATGCTCATCTTCTCATGGAATTCTCTCACTTTTTCCTGCAACGTGGGTCCAGAAATACAACCAACCTCAGATCTTTTCAGTGAAAACCACTCATATGGGGTCTGGTCAAGCACTTCCATTTTCTGTGTATGAAGCGTATGACACTTCCACACTCTTGTCACTCTCTGAATTAACATAAAACATTTACCCTCTGACACTGAGCCTTAATGTCATAGATCATTGATAAACTGACATTAAATTCCTCCATGAGCACTGTGTGACTCTCACTTTTCTCAGGCCTCTTGTATATTTCTATCTTCCGCTTGAGGGTGAACATCGTGCATTTATACTTACTTGGGATCTGTTTCGGCATGTTTGGGATTGGATGAGAACTCAACATTTGAATAATAATAGATGCCAATCAATCGTTATGTTTACATACCTTGAATTGGCAGGAGTAGGAGACAAACATTTGGTATGTGAAGTGTGGGTTTACTCATGGCACAGTGCAGCGTGCAACACACCAAGCTTAAACTTACATTTTCTCTAAAAATTGATTTTACTTTTATTTGTATTTAAAGTGTTATTTCTTGATTTTTTTTTTTTGTCAGTTGCTTGAGAGTGCCAATTGTTCTGGTTAATGGTGAGTCTACTGTATTAGGAACACTTCCTAATGATCTAAATAGCTTCTGCTTTAAAAAGTTAAATTAAAAAGAAAACATAAACAAAATAATAATAATAATAATTTTCATAGAGCTATAACTTTATTTAGCTAAAAATTTTTATTTTTTTCATTCCATTTTATGAGACTGAAAAAGATCAACTGAACTTCTTTGTCTATTTTAAGCCCTTTTTTCTTCCTCTTCCCTTCCTTTCTTCCTCTTCCTTTCTTCCTCCCCTCCTTCCTTCTTTCCTTTCTTCCTTTTTTCTTTTTCTTTCTTCCTTCTTTCTTGCCATCTCACTCTCAAATTCTGCACACTTTGCATAATTTTCTGTGAGATTGCTTGCAGAATAGATATTTTTCAGAGCCATAAGAATAGTACCTTTTCAGGTTCCTCTATTTGAAGTACCAGACACCATGACCATAATTGTACAATTTCATAAATTTGGAACCATACTTTTCCAGACTCATCTAGTTTATCATTTTAAAGAAATAGTGCATTTTAAAAATGAAAAGTAAACAGTAAAAAGCAGGTGTGCAGAATAGAAAATAGGAAAAAATTTTCAGAGCAGAATTCAGGGCAAAATATTCCTGTGGGACATCACTCTGCCACAAGTCAGTTGCTGGCTAAAATTGACCATTTCCTTCTAACTGGACCCAACAAAAGTCAAAGAAAAGGAGGGAAGAACTGCTTGTATTCATATACTGTCATATGTGACATTCTTTAAGGCAGAAGCTCGCATTCCCACTTCCGAAATTAAAGATAAAACCAACTTAAGTTACTGGAGAATTGCTCCTCAGGAATCTTTTTCTGTGGTAATAAAATTGTGAATCCCTATTAGTTCCTCAATGACAGGCTGCATTATCTAGATAAGCTAAGCAGAAAGGGTCCATCTCTTGAAGCCATCTTTATGAAGTCAGGCAACCAGATAGCTTATAAATTTAACAACATTCTATGTAAAGTCTGATTGCTGGCTTTCACTGTAGGTTTAACTTCTGATTTAGCTTGGATCTTGGAACTTGACTATTTACAACACTATCTTCCAGTTTTAGCTATAGTCTGTATTCTTAATCATCC
>PVJL010019376.1:0-13987 GCA_004026885.1 Lyroderma lyra | reverse complement strand
CCTTTTTCTCCACATCCTCTCCAGCACTTGTTATTCCTTGTCTTGTTGATAATAGCCATTCTCACAGGTGTGAGGTGGTATCTCATTGTGGTTTTGATTTGCATTTCCCTGATAGCTAATGAGGATGAGCATTTTTTCATATGTCTGTTGGCCATTTGTATTTCCTCATGGGAGAAGTGTCTGTTTAGTTCTTCTGCCCGGAAACTGTCAGTTTTTAGCTGAACACATCCATACCCTAAGACCCTGCTCTCCAAGTCATGCCTACTTGCTCAACAGAAATGCAAGGTATCTCCACCAAAGGGCCTCTACAAGAATATTCCTAGTAGCACCATTTGTAACTACCAAAATTCTGAAAGCAGTCCAAATGCCTGTCTATAGTAAAATGGATAAATAAATACACTCATCCTCTCATATACAGCCCCCTTGGGTCCCCAATCCTTCCCCTTCTCAGTGCTCACAGCACTGAGAGGAATATCTACAGTCCTTGGAAGAGTATAACCCTTGTAAATAATTATACTATCAATAGTCGGTATTTTTGGAGTATTTATCAGCACAGCAGGGTTACAGTACTTTCCATGTGTCAACCCACTGCGTCCTCAGAACATGAGGACATCAGTGCTTTTATTATCTCCACTTGCAGATGGGGAAAATTGAAGCACAGAGAGTCTAAAGAACATGCCAAAACATGCTTACCACTGTAGAACGAGGATTTGAACCCAAGCAGTCTGGCTCCACTATGAGAATGGAAGACACAGAAAGCCGGGGGTGGGATGTAGCCTGGGATTGGCAAGCTTGCCCCCCTTGCAGCTGGGAAACTTTCGGGACTCAAGCTGGAGGAGGCCAGCAGCCTTATTTTCCTGTCCGGAAACAGTTTCTAATCCCTACACAGGAGCATCCTCCCCAGGAGGTGGGTGGGCATAGGCTAAGGCCGGGGCTGATAATGTCCTTGCCAGTACTGAGCTAGGGTACAGGAGGACTTTGTTCCTGGTGTGATGGTCAGTGCTGGGGAAGTCCTTAGGGATGTAGCAATGGGCACAGGGGGAGCTGGGAGTAAATTCAATATTGCAAAGGCACAACATTTGATCTGGGTTCTGGGCCAGAATAATATCTCTGAGTGGCCAGGACATACTGCTGTCTCCCACTGCTCACAGATGAAGGGCCAGAAACATTGAGTTCTAGTGCTAAAACACAGGGAAGTTAATACTCTGAACCTTGAGGATTGATAGTCTTCTAATTGCAGAAGACGGGGTTTGAGTTTGCCAGATCAGCTGTAAAAACACTACAGATATGAGCCTCTCAAAGCCTGTGAGCCCCGAGGATAAGGAGAGGCCACTCCAGGAGACCAGGAACCAGGAAAAACACACACCCACAGCTACTGTAGGAATGGCAATTACAGACGAGACCAGTCCCTCTGTTCTCCCTGTTCTCCATCTGTGGTGCTGGGCAGATGGGAGTATGCCCAGATCCAACCTCAGGCCTCTGTGCCAGGACAGCTGTCTCTACTCTGCTAGTGACAGCCCAGTCAGCCTCACTTTACCCAGGGGAGTTCTAGGATCATCTGGGTGTGGTTATTTTTATAAGCAGCAAAAGCACTGAAAAAAAATCGGCTTGTGCAAACCACTAAATTTCTCTCATTTGGAAAACGGAGAAAATCATATTTCTGGCTCTATAGAGCTATTGTGACAATTAGAGGCTCCTGCATAGAACCAGGAAGAAAAGCAGGTTTGTGAGACCTGTAACTGACACAAGAACTATGAGAAAAGATTTTGAAATGAACTCAAGACATCTTGGGATGCAGGGAACCATCATATGCACTTTTACTTACAAAGCAATGCTTAACTGAGCTACAGGCAAAAATTAAGAAAAACATAGATTAAAAAGAAAAACTTTTTTAAGAAGAAAAAAAAAGAAAAACATAGATCAATATATGATGGATAGATAGATCTAAATTAATCTATCTATATCATTAGTCCCTAAACAATGGTGCATGTATCCCCAGGGATACTTGCTAATTCAGGGGTATGCGAAAAATAATCAGTAATGGTGAAAAAACAAAGTAAAAAAAAATGCAAAACATTAGTTATGGAACAATAAATGGTAAGTTTGAATCATCATGAATGTAGACACTTCAAAATTAGATCACATTAACGATTGATAATTGGTGAGGGCATGGCTACGAACCCTTCCTTCCCCCAAACCTTTCTTCTATCAATCATTACGCAGTTTCAGAACAATCTGTTTAGGCAGTTTCTAGAACTTCCCCAAACATATAAACACAACCATAGGCAGATTGTTTGATCAGTTTAGTTACTGGCTGAGTAAAAGTAAGTGTGTCATCTTTAATCATAATTCTTTTCAAGTAGTTTTTTTATTTAAGGTTTAAATACTTGGTCATCATTATCAATATTTTAACTGTTACCAATATTGTAAAATTAAATCTGTGGTTTGTACTTTCAGTGTAGTACTTTTTCTTTCTTAATTTATTACCTCATTTCCATTATTTTACATTAAGATAGACACTGAATGAAAGTGTCAGTTATTTAAAAACAGTTGTTTTAAAAACAAGGGGTAAAATTTATAGAAATGGGTTTAAAAAGGGTACACAATTGGAAAAGGTTGGGAACCACTGACATAGACCAGTGTATGATAGACAGATCTAAATTAGTCTATCTAGATTAAAAAGCCCAACACAGGTAATTCAGAGATTATGATCAAATAACATCAGGGCATTCACCCTGCAGCCAGCAAATGTGAGTGTTGTCAGAGCTTCCTGCAGCTGCTTGTGGAAAACCACACCCAAGTGAGAAATGCAGACACCACAGCTTCTTTGCTACACCATCCTCTCCTAGTTTGTGCCCTTCCCCCACACACATCCTTTCCACCCTGAGCCTGCGTTTCCTTCAAAGAAGCCCAACATGGGGAACTCCCTAGAATCCTCTCCCAGATAGCTTCTGACCTCTCCTTCTTGGGTACAAAGCCCAGGAACTTTGAGCTGGTGGGAACTATGGTAGATTGTACTACTGGCTGCCATTCTTCACCCCTCCCTGTATCCCTGCGCAGTAGATGTAACTTCGTAGTTACATGGCTCTGGATTGGTCATGTGACTTACTTTCACCAGCAGAATGGGGCCGAAGTGACAGAGTGCCAGTTTCAAGCCTGGGTCTCCATTAAGGGGCCTTGCACATTTCCACCTCTACTTTTGCACCTCCATTAAGAACAGGCCCGGAGTGTTGGTTTTTAGCGGCTCTGGGTGTAGCTGGGTTGTGATAGTGGCAGCGAGGGCGGAAAGGTCACTGAAGTTTTGGGATTCTCATGGCTGTGCAAAGATCTAACTGCCACCATGTCAAGCAAAAGGGCAAAGACCAAGACCACCAAGAAGCCCCCCAGCGCGCAACATCCAATGTGTTCGCCATGTTTGACCAGTCACAGATTCAGGAGTTCAAAGAGGCCTTCAACATGATTGATCAGAAGAGAGATAGTTTCATTGACAAGGAAGATTTGCATAATATGCTTGCCTCCCTTGGGAAAAATCCAACTGATGAGTATCTAGACGCCATGATGAATGAGGTTCCAGGTCCCATAAATTTCACCATGTTCCTCACAATGTTTGGTGAAAAGTTAAATGGCACAGATCCAGAAGATGTTATTAGAAATGCTTTTGCTTGCTTTGATGAAGAAGCAACTGGCACCATTCAGGAAGATTATCTGAGAGAGCTGCTGACAACAATGGGAGATAGATTTATGAAGGAAGTGGATGAGCTGTACAGAGAAGCACCTATTGACAAAAAGGGAAATTTCAATTACATTGAGTTCACACGCATCCTTAAACATGGAGCAAAAGACAAAGATGACTGAAAAGAACTCCCAATTACAGTCAAATGTTCCTGATTGCCTACTTGGGTATTTCTGAGACTTTCTTAGAGCCAATAGCATGCCCCAGCTTTATAAGTTTTGCTTTTCTTGTTGTATTTATTCTCAGCCATTTTGGGCACATGCATCTCTACAATTGGACTGGAAATGGGACTTTTTGTCATTTTCAGAATAGAAAATAGGGTAATTTAACTTACCAACCTCTCCCCATAATAACTGCAGTCTATACAAAGTCAATATATTTTTTTCAGAGAAAGTTATACATCAATTTTTTCTGAACCATAATTAAACTTTATGATAAAAAAAAAAAAAAAAACAAAAAAAAAAACAGGCCCAGGCTAGCCTACTGAAAGGTGACAAACACATGGAGCAAAACCAAGTGTCCCAGCCATCCCGGCCAAGAGCAAGCTAGACCAGCTAACAGATGACCTAGACATATGAGTAAGCACAGCTGAACCAGGAGAGTCATCCAGCCAAGCCCATCCTAAACTGCCCACCCACAAACTCACCAGCTAAATAAATACTACTGAGTGTTGGGGTGGTTTCCTACACAGCAGAATTGTAGCACAAGCTAAATGATACTGAAACCTGCAGGTCCCTGGTTGATCTTTAAGCTGGACTATGTGGCTTTGCATCCCACCTCCACCATTTGTCAGTGGAGTGATTTTACTTTCCTGTGTCCTAGATTCCTCATCGTAAAATGGGATGATAGTAGTTCTAACCCAACAGGACTGTTTGATCATTCAGGAGCCTAATGTTTATTGAGCTCCTACTACTCTTTGTGAGGAGGAAACACCAGTAAGACAAAGTTCCTGCCCTCCGCAGCTGACCCTCAAGGGACAGATGCAGAAGAAACAAATAGATCTACCGCAGAATGTCAGAGAGCAAAAACTGCAATGAAGAGAGATAAGACAGAGGAAAGGGATGAAGGGCTGGGGGCATGGGAGATGAGATGCTGCTGTTTCTGATAAGGTGCTCAGGGAGCCCACTCAGAGGAGAGAACAATCCGGAAGACATAGGAATAAACAGGGACAGGAAGCCACACACAAATGGAGAGGGAGAGCTTTCTCAGCAGAGGGAACGGCCAATGCAAAGGCCCAGAGACTGACATGAGGTCAGTGTGTATGAAGAATGGAAAGAAGGCTGGAGTGAAGAAGACAGGGAGCAGAGTTACAGGAGGGGATGTCTGAGAGGCAGCAATAACAGCACTGTGAGGAGCGATGAGTTTGCATTTTATTGTTGTGACAATGAAGTGAGTTAATAAGTGGAAGGCCCTCAGGGCAGGGCCTGGGTCATGGTGAGTGTTCAGTAAGCATCAGCTTTCACTCTACCGTTGGCATTTTTACCCACAAAATACAGTGTCTCCCTGTTCCAGGGTCCCAGGAGGAAAATCCCATGAGCACAAATCCCCACACCCCTCCTGGAACTAAAGAGAAAAAGTTCACAGGGGAATCTTGACAATGGGAACTTTAACTTCTGACTCTGCCTGAGTTGGTACGGTTTGAATTTCTATGACAAGACTGAATCCATGCATTTATTATGTGATTTTAAAAATTACATAAAACAACCCAAATGTCCATCATCAGATAAATGGATAAATAAAATGTGGTATATCTATACAATGGAACGTGACACACACTATAACATGGATGAACCTTGAGAACATTATGCTGAGTGAAAGAAGCCAAACACAAAGGCCACATGTGTAGGATTCCATTTATATGAAATACAGAAAACAGATAAAACCATAGAGACAGAAAGCAGATTGGTGGTTACTAGGGTCTGGGGGAGGGAGGAATGGGGACTGCCTACTTAGTGGGAATGGACTTTCCTTTTGGAGCAATGAAAATGTTTTGGAACTAAATAGAGGTGGTAACTGCAAAACATGGTGAATGCACTAAATACTACTGAACTGTACACTTTTAAATGGTTAATTTTATATGAATATTATTTTGATTTTTTTCTTTTTTTTTTCTTTTTTTTCTTTTTTTTTTCCTTTTTGGTATGTGGGTAGTTCCCTGGCTGGGAATTGAACCCAGGCCGCAGCGCTGACAGCGCCAGCACCGAAGCCTTAAGCCGAAGCCTTAAGCCACTACACCACCAGGGAACTCCCGATTTTTTTCAAAACACAAAAATAACTGGATGTAGTCTTCTGGGAAAAATCACACCTGTCCTTTATAAATTGGAATGAAACCTAACACCCTACTTGATCCCTAAAACACTCACTTTGAGAAGCATGTTCATTCCCACACAGAGACCATTTATGGAGAGAGAAAGAGCCAGGTGGTCCTCAACCCATCTTTCAGTGACTGGGTACTACCGGGGCACCCACCACATGCCCGCCCCACCCCTGAGCATTTACAAGTGTGGTTTCATTGCTGAAATGCCTTCCCTGCTCCATTGTCCCTTCAACAAGGACAGCAGCATCTAGGTGGTTAATGGTTTATGTAAGCTCGGGAGCCAGAGGGCCCAAGTCTGTATCAAAGCTCTCCACTTCAGCTGTGCATTCTCAGGAAAGTGACTTCACCTCTCAGAACTTCCATTTCCGGGGGTTCCCTGGTGGTGTGTAGCTAGGCTTTGGCACTCTCAACACCTGGGATCGATACCCAGCCAGGGAATCACACCAACCCCCCACCACTCTCCAGAAAAAAAACTTCCATTTCCCCATTTGTCAAATAGGCCCAATAAAAAGACCCTCCACTTCATAGACTAGATGTAAATATTAAATTAGATGATTCATGGAGGTACTCAGGACCTAGGAACTCCATAAATTGGTTCAGTAGATATTCATAGAGCAGCTACCATATGTCAGCCCCTGTCCTAGGAACTAGGAATACAACAGTGACCAAGGCAGACAAAAATCTCTGCCCTCAATGAACTTACATTTTAGTCAGGGGTGGGGGATAAGATAATAGACAAGGTAAAGCTAAACATATACAGGGAGACCTCAGAGATATCACGGGTTTGGTTCCAGATTACCGCGATAGAGTGAGGATTACAATGGAGTGAGTTTACACACAAATTTTTTGGTTTCCCAGTGCATATAAAAGTTATGTGTACCCTCTACTGTACTTTTGTAACTATGCAAGAGCATTACGTCTTTTTAAAGTGTACAAACTTAATTAGAAAATAATGTATTGCTAAAAAATGCTAAGCATTTGAACCTACTAGAAAAATAGCACCACTTGACTCAGGGTTGCCACAAAACATCAATTTGCAAAATAATAATAATGATAATAAAGCAATACCTGCAAAGCACAATAAAACCAAGAACAATAAAACAAAGAAGTGTGCCTGTAATATCCTGCAATATTACAGTTGTAGATTAGTGTTAAAAAAAATTATGTGTGAAAGGATAATAGTGTTCAAGGGGTGTGTTGTACAGGGGTGAGGGATGTTTAAATAGGATGACCTGCGAAGACCTCACAGAGAAAGTAGCATTTGAACCATGGCCTGAAGGAAGTGAAGAAGTGATTAATGGGGTTTTAATGTTTATAAACTGTTTAGAACTGTCTTCAGCACATAGTAAGCACTACATAGGTGTTGGTGACATCATTGTGGATAACTGAGGGACAGGCATTTTGGGCAGAGGGCACAGCAGGTGCAAAGCCTCTGAGGAGGGAATGGGACTTAGTTGTTGGGGACCTTGAGGAGGCCAGCACAGTGGAGTAGAATAGGTAAAGGGCAGTGTGTAGGGAGGGAGGTCAGACAGGCAGCAAGAGCTGGACATGTAGGGCTTTGTGGGCCACAGGGAGGGTGCTGGCCTGCCCCTAAGTGAGAAGGGAAGCAATTGGAGTGTCTCAAGAGTTAACCATTACTAGTTAACAGTCTCATTTCTCTCATGCCCCTCTTTGTGGAAAGCCTTCTCCCTTTCTTTCCTCGGCTTCTATGGCTGAAGTCCTCCTGACTCACTCTTTCCCATCCTGCCTCCTCCCCCCATATCCTGCAATATTTCTTAAAGAACATTTAATCAGATATTTCAGTATAATGCACACGGCATTTATAAGAAATGGTAGTTTTCAGATACGGGGAACTGTGTGACTGAGAGCTTTGTTCTGGATTTTGATAACTGTTAGATTAAACTTGAGACTTGATATAAATATGCTATCAAACAAGTTATCCCAGTGCAAAATAATTCCTAAAATGTCAATGATAACGTCACTGGGAAAAAAAAAAAAAGAAAGAAAAAGCATTGCCTTAAAGGTAACGTGAAATTCTAGAAAAAGGTAACTTAAACAACAGAGGAAAATAGTTAAGAGCCTGGGCCATTCTCCCCGGATTCATATCCTAACTTCACAACTCACCAGCTGAGGGAACTCAAGCAAGTTAACTTCCCCTGTCTTTTGTTCTACTCCCTGGGAAGGAGGTCACTAAGGGCACCTGAGAAGGCACAAAAGGTTTGTGTCCCAACACATACATTCAAGGGCTGTCCAGAAAGTATCCAGCCACATAATATTAAAAATACAGGCATTTATGGCTGGATTTTTTTCCAGACACTCCTTATAAACATTTGCATAATGTGTTTTCCAGAACTGGGTATTTCTGTTACAAAATCCCTACCCCAAATCCCCAGAATATAGGGAATACCCATATTTAAAGATGACTTTTATTTTAAGTAATAATAATATAAAAAGCGAAGACTTCCAACTTTATTCCCTTCTATTTCCTCTACAGCTCCACCCATCTCGACCTCATTCCTAAGCAGTTCATTCCAGTGACTTTGCCCTAGCAATTATCTTTCATTTCACTCATTCCTTCTATTAGGTGCTTTCCATGCCTCTAGACTCTGAGGGTACCACGGTGGACAAAACAGGCTGAGCCCCTTGCCTCAGAACACTCCCTAACATATAGTAGGTGCTCAGAAAAAGCTTTTAGAATGAATAAAAATGTTTTTTGGTTTTTGGGGGGTGTTTTTGTTTGGTTGGTTTTTTGTCCATACTGGCAGAATCAAAAGTTGACAACCCTACCTCTGACCTTCCAATTTTGCCTTTGAAATTTGCTGGATCATTAGCTCCAAATTGGGTAATAAGAAAAAGTCCCAAGGCCAAAGTTCTTTCTCAAATGGGCCTGGACCTATTTCCCCAGGCTTATCTCCCAACTCCTTCCCAGAAAAAACTACACCCTCTTCCCAGAACAAGGCGGGTTCTCTCATGCCTTTGCCACCTGTCCTTTAAGGTTTCGTTCCAAGGTCACCTCCTCCAAGAAGACATGCTGGAATCCAGGCAGAATCCATTTGTCAGCGCTCCTCTGCAGAATTTAGTTTAATGCTGTATGTACCCACATAGCCAAAGAGAGAACTACTCTGCAAAGGCCATGCTAACTTAACTGACAATGCTCCTCCCAGCCGCCAGAGGGCGCTTTCAAAACACCACCTGACTTCTTTTTTTTTTAACTGTGTTACATTAAGTTTGTCTTTGTTTTAATTTGCTTTTTTTTTTTCATTTGTATCACTTTTGGTTTTTTGTTGTTTTTTTGTTTTTTTAAATTCATTTTTATTGTTAGACTTATTGGGGTGACTCCACCTGACTTCTTGGCTTCAAAACCTAACAGTGGCTGCCAGTTGCTCTTAGGTTTACAGTTAAAATGCCTCCTGGGTTAAAATCTTGGGTTGGTCACTTTTCCATCCTGAAACTCGGAGCTAGTGACATCATCTCTTCAAACCTCTATTTCTACATAAGGTCATCAGGTGGATTAAACAGTTTGTTTCCTGCAAAGCGCTTGGAACAGTGTAACTTAAGATATTCTCAGTACAGGAGTTCCCTGATGGTGTAGTGACTTAAGGCTTCGGCATTGGCACTGTCAGCGCTGCGGCCGGGGTTCGATTCCCAGTCAGGGAGCTACCCACATAAAAAAAAAAAAAAAAAAAAAAAAAAAAAAAAAAAAAAAAAAAAAAAAAAAAAAAAAAAAAAAAAAAAAAAAAAGATATTCTCAGTACATATTAGCAGCAGCAGCCCTGAGGGTCGCAGCAAGAGACAGCAAATTCAAAATAAGTGATAGAGGAGAGTTTAATAAAGAGACTACTTACAAGGGTGGAGGCTGTAAGCAGGGAAACCACCAAGGATGTCACAACAGGGCACCCCAGGGCTGGAAAGATTCTCCCTCCAGGCCACAGAAGCAGCCATTATTACCCAGATATGTGTGGAGAGGACCTCAGGATAGGAGCTGTGGCCTTGGGTGGTAAGACACAATCAGCCCAAGGCAGCCCCCACATCAGGGAGGGAGCTGGGAAATAAATACCCCTCCCTCCAATCTCTTATCAGTGTTCTCCATCAGTCAAACCAAACAAGCTAGAGGCCCTTGGTAGTCCATACAGATCAGCCTTCCAAGGTATGACCCTATTCCCAAAAGTACGACAGGGAAAGGTGGAGAATGGGCCTGAGAAGCAAACAAAATTACCCAACATACTATTATTATTATTGGTCTTCTTATTAATAAGATAATAATAGTACCAATAACACAATTGATTGTATTATTAAATTCCTCATCATGGTCTAAGAGGTCCTTACCACTCACTCTCTAATCCATTATTCCTACCTCCCCTACTCCTCTCTGAAAGCCAGAGATTGACTGAGAAGGAGTGAGAGAGAACCCTCTGGGGTGGTGGTATTGCTCTGATTCATGATAGGGATTTGGCTGACACAGGTACATACTATATGTCATAATTCCTTTAACAGTGCACTTCAGATTTATGCATTTCAGAGAATATAAACTTTACCTGGAAAGTAGAAACTAAATAAATAAAATGAACTACAAGTAAATATTGAACTCTTCTTAATTTTGCACATGGGATTGTGTTGAGAAGGAAATGTACTGGTGATAGCAACTTATTTTGAAGTGCATCAGAAAAATAAGAGGAAGTATGGAGAGACACAGGGATGCAAAGATGGGTGGATATCTGATGAAGCAAGTAGAGTTAAATGTTAATTGTAGAATCTGGGTTACAGGTACATATGCGTTCACTGTAAAATCATTTCAACTTTTCTGTATGTTTGAAATTTTCCATTAAAAATGTTTGGGGAAATGTAAAAGTTAAAGTTTGTGAGGGTGTTGAGTCAGCAAAGAAATTTCATTGAATTGGTTAGAGGAGCCAAGAGAAAGAGAATTTCTCTGGGACTTTCCACAGAAACTTCAGCCACTTCCCTGCAGCCTTCAGGAACAAATTAGACCAATTGTCAAGCCTCAGCTCTGGAGGAAGCCTGTCAGTAGAAAAATGCAAAGAAGAAAGAGACAGAGCTATCACCCCCACTTCTCAGAAATTCTGTGATGAAGAGATCTGTTTAACACCTGAACTCATTCACTATTCATTCAATAAACATTTACTGACATCCTCCTCTATGCCTGCCCTGAACTTGGTAGTGCTGAAAAGACAACCCTGGCCCCTCCTTCAGGGGATTCAAAATCCAGTGGCAGAGTCTCCTTCCTCAGAGACGATCTGCAGTAATCAGAACAATTTGGGGGGGAAGTCCAGGATTGGTGGGAGTCTCAAAGGAGGCACTTGATGTAAAGGGGAGGCCAGAGAGGTCTTCCTGCTGGAGAGGATGTCTGAGCTGTCTTGAAGAAGGACTAGATGTCAGCCAGGTAGAGAAGACAGGACAAGCAAAAAGCATTCTGGGCAGAAGGAACAGCACATGAAAAGGCTGGGATGTGAACAGAAGAATATGATGCTTACAGTAAAGTGGAATAAAAAATGTCAAGCAAGGACTAGGAGAGACTGAAGATAAGCCAGAAGCAGTCAGCATGACGCAGAGGGCAGATATGGCCTCGAAAGCCACAGTGAACATTCGGACCTTATCCTGACTGTGCTGGGGAGTCGGGAAAGGGTTAGAGACTGTAGAAGGACTTGACCAGATTTGCAAATGATGCCAATTGCAGAGTAAGTAAAGGGGGTTGGGGAAGGCATCCATCAGGATAGGCTATGTTATGCTGTGGTGACAAACATCTCCAGAATTCAGCGGTTCGAAATAAACAAGGTTTATTCCTTACTCTTTGACATTTGTCATGGATCTCTTAGAACCCTCTTCCACATCATCCTCACTCTACGACCCTGGCTGACAAAAGCTCTGCTGTTTGGAAGGTTGGTGGTCACATCCACAGGGCAAAGAACATGAAGAGGCACTCACATCAGCCTGAACAATTCCACCTGGAAGTGCCCCTCATCACTTCTGCTCTTATTTCTTTGACCACATGGCTGCAAGTCATGTGGCCATGCATGTCTTTCAGGCATGGGAAAGGGTGATCCTCCCAGGTGCCCAGAAGTAGAAGAGGACTGGCTATTGGTGACCAGGAGCAATGGCCACCACAGGTTGTAAGTGTGGAAGCATCCAGAACAATGGGGAGCAAGCAAGATATGAGGTAGCCTGTATTTGGGTGGAAGAAATGGAAGAAATTATTCGATTTGAAAGAAATCACACAGAATTCTGTATCTGCTGGTGATCTGTCCTAATTTCTTATTCTGAAAAAAAAAATAATAAAGAGAAAAAACTAAAAGAAAAACAAAATACAAAGTAAAATTCATGTGCCCAGGACTTTTCTAAACCAGTCCCATCCTATAGAGATACAACATAAGTCATACATGTGACTTTTAATATTTTAGGAACCACATTAGAAAAAGCAAAAAGCAACAGGTGAGATGAACATAATTTAACCCAACCTACTCAAAATATTATCATCTTAGAATGTGATCAAAATAAAAATGATTTTTAAGCATGTTACATTCTTTTATTTTTCATACCAAGTCTTTGAAATGCAGGATGCTTTTTACATTCACAACACACCTTTATTCAGACCAGCCACATTTCAAGGCCTCAATAGTCACATGTGACCAGTTGCTAAGGTATTGGACAGGGCAGATATGGACATATTAGCTAAGTAATATGTCTTCACTACAACACTATAAAATAGATACTAATATGGCTTCTATTTTTATAGATGAGGAAACTAAGGCACAGAACGATGAGGGGACTTGCCCAAAGTCACACACTGGGGGGAAGCAGGGCTTTGAACCCATGCAGGGGTGCTCCTTGTATGTAGAAGGGAGACGGGCTCCTACAGAGGTCACATATTAGGCTGCGCAAGCAAGATTCCATGGGGCCACTCCCACTCTCAGAGGAGGTCTCCTGCAAAAAGAGAATGAAGATGATTCTTGAGGGGAAATGTATAGCTGGACCCAAACAAGAGAGTGTGGATGAGATGAAGAGATACAGGGAAGGATTGAATTATTTTTTCCTCTTACTCCCCATAGGTTGGCAAGGAGATAGGAAAATCCCCATGGGTATCTGGCTGCAAATTAGTGGCTGCAAATGTTACTGACTTTATCATTGCATAAAGCCTGAAGTTGGAGTGAGTTCCCGGTGAAGTCCCAGGAAGAGTGGGGGTAGGAACGGCTCCTGTTTAATGACCCTTGTGGTGTGCCAGCTCTGGAATGAAATTCCAGTCTCTCATTTAAGCCCCTCCCTTTCCAAATGAGAAAACTGAGGCTTGGAGAAGACACATGGCTTGTCCAAAATCACACTGCAAGGATGGAAAGTCTCCCACACTCATCCAGTGGCCATTCAATATCCTTTCAGGAGGCAAGAGCATTTATTGCCTTGTGGGTATTTCCTGAAATGTTAGGCATGTACGAGCACTCACACATAGATCGATTTTTTAACACAATGGTGGCACACTCTTCTGTATCTTACTTTTTTCATTATTATATTATCTTCAAGATCTCTCCAGTGCTTGCTTTGACAGCACATACACTAAAATTGGAATGACACAGAGAAGATTAGCATGGCCCCTGCACAAGGATGACACGCAAATTCATTAAGCGTACCATATTTTTAAAACTGTATGACTTCACTCATATGCAGAATATAAAACTGAAAGCAACAAAGAAAAAAGAAATGAACAAACAAACAAACAAATAACCCATGGACCCAATCAATAGTTTAATGTTTATTTGGGGACGAGTGGGTTAGGGAGGGGAGAAAGGGGAGGGGGTGGGAGAGGAGGGGGGGAAGCTAAATATAAGGTGATGGAAAGAGAAGTCACATTAGGTGGTGAACTTATTATACATCAAGTTGACAATGCACTGTAGAACTGTATGCCTGAAACCTATGTAATCCTTGCTAACAGA
>PVJL010019375.1:0-13993 GCA_004026885.1 Lyroderma lyra | reverse complement strand
TTTCATCGTAAGATGATGAAATGCCAATGACGGGTAAGGTTATTACTTACAAGGGAAACGCCTAAGACAGGCACTGTCTTTCGCTCTCACCTGGGGTCACAGGTGTGTTTTATTAAATAAAAAAGGGGGAGATGTTGGGAGCCATGCAGGCTGGCTTTGGGGAAGCATGACTTGTTTTACTTCTGCAATCTGGAAGGTGCGTACTGCTCACTGAGGGATCTGGCTGATAAGGCCAGTTCCTTGGGAGACTCTAAAGAAAGAAGACTATCTGGGTCCTTGGAAGAAATGCCTTGGGGAACTGACTCCCTCTCGTTTACTCTGACCTTCAAGTTAGCTGGCAGAGAGTCAGGGATGGTTTATGATTTGTCCTTGAGTAAGATAATGCATATTTGTTTCTGCTGTGCTGCACTATGCTGTGGGGGATATATTGGGGAGAAAAAATAAACTCGGGGCTGGTTGCTAAGAATGCTTCCAGTCCTCCCGGACCTTCTTTGTCTCTTTCTTTCTTTTTTTCCTTAAACCTCGCCCCCCACTTCAGGTACTGTTCTCTGGAACGCCGAGGCAGGACCCCAGCAGGTTCTCAATAAATACACCTGGTTTTGTCCCAGGTGCGCGGCTCCTGACGGCTCCCAGAGACCCAGGCGCCCCTGAAGGCAGAGATGTTGGGCGCCGTGTCCACATTCCCTGCTCCCTCTGCCAAAGTGCGGTCCTGCTCCTGGGGTCCGTGAGCCCTGCTGCCCGTGACGCTTCTCCCACAGTGGAGTCCTCTGGGTCTCCCTCTCCGCCCTCAGACTCCACGACAGCACCTCCCCCAGCTCCTCTCCTGCTGACTCTCCACACCTCACCACTGAACCTCACCATCCTGCCCAAACTCCTCACCTTCCCAGACCCCAGTCCTGAAATACGTATACTCTCTGAAGTCCAGGCCTTCAAAGATTCCCTTCTCTTTGCAGTTTTCGGTGAAAATAAAGGATTTCTGCTCATTCTCTGACATTCTCAAGAAAACAGTTCCACCCACAGACTTACTGGACGCCTTGGAGGTGAGGGGCGAGGACGCGGGGTCGTGAGAGCGGGGCCCTTCCCTCTTCACGGGGCTCCTCTTCTCTGACACGGAGCCTGTTTCAAAACACATACGCCGATGACACCTCGTCATCACTGTTCCGGATGCTCACACAGCACCTCAAGGTACCCAGAGTGTGTGCACCCCATCACCTCTCCCCCTCCGTCCATCCATCCATCCACCCGACTGCCATCTTCCAGGTGCCCAACTCCGACCGAGCAGTGAGGGGACAGGAGTAAGACCCAGGGCGGGCCAGCTCAGCAGAGAGACCCAGAGCTGCAGGGTGCGGTGGGGAGTGCAGGGAGAGGGGGGCCTGGGAGCCCAGAGGCCAGGCTCCCCGCCAGCACAGGGAGGCGGGGTTGGGGAACTTCCTGGAGAAGTGATCCCGACCCGAGTCCCGAAGGGCCAGCAGGGGCTTCCAGGTGAAGACAGGGGAGAGGGGACTCAAATCAGCGGGGAGAGCATCTGAGTGGCCCAGAGGTGACCAGAGCACAGCACCCTGAGGGAACCGCTAAGGTGGGCGTGGCCAAGAGCATGGAGCACAGTGTGAAGGGCTGCAGAGCTGACACGAGCACGTGGTGACACTACGCAGGTGGCTCGTGGAAGGCCAGGAGTGGGGACCCATCCCCCCGCAGCAGGGAGGGTGAGGCATTGTCACGTCAGGGTCACGTGCACGTTGGGGAGAGACCGCCACGGCACCAGGGAAGTCCATCAGGCCGGTCTCTCCACCCTGATACGCACCCTGAGGGCAGGACAGGTGACACAACCTGTCCAACGTCACACAGGTAGCAGATGGAGGGGGAAGACGAGTCCTGGGGCCTGACCCTCCCTCCGTCTCTCCTCCCCCGAAGCCCCACCAATGCCTTGCATTTCTGTACTAACAGATTTCTGGTTTGCTCAGTATGCCGCTGACTTCCGCAAAGGTCTCGTCCTACCAAAAACGCGGTGTCGGATTTACAAGCCTGCAAGTGAGCTGGCCTGCTCCGTGAATCTCCGTAATGGACACACACGGTCAAGGTGATTCACACAGTGGACACAAGCAAGTGAGTCTTACACCAGGCAGTCATTCCGCCGACGATTCGACCGAAGCATGAACTTGAACCCTAAGATACCTCACTTTTTCTTCCTATCATTAAGAATTCTAGAGCTAGGAAGAACCTATTTTAGGATTTCCATTTCCTTACACCACCCAAAAGAGGGGGGAAAGACAAAATCTGAACTGAATGAAAGAGTTTCCATTTCCTCCAAAGACATGTCTGGATAGCTCTCACCCGGAGCTCTGGCCAGGGCAGTGCAGAATGGGGTACAGCTGTCTAGATGAGCACAGGCCACCCCCGAAATTAGAAGCCGAGGCCGACCTTCCGTCACCAGCTCCTCATCCTCGTTGTCTGTGCTGCTCAGCTTCTCCGTGTCGCTCTCCAAGGCCTCGCTGCGGACCCCCTTCTCCAGGGGAATCTCGTTGCTCACAAAGTAAGCAGCCAGGCCCAGCTCCTGCTCCAATGCTGTTCTCACCAAGCAGGAGGAGTTTATCAGGCGCAGGTCACAGTACCTCAAAGACCTAGGAGGACACAGGAGGAGGTGTCTATTGGGCGCCTTCTACCAGTGAGCTCCGCGCTTGGCGCCGAGGACAGCGGTGAGCCGGGCCAACGCCCTGTCCTCCCCGCGGGGGCCCGAGGACTCGTGCACACAGAAAAGCAGACAGCATCCCTGTGAGCCCCTCGCCACAACGCCAGTTTAACTTGAAGTCTCTTGGGGCGCCTGCTGTGTGTTTAGCCCGTGCCGTGTGTAACTAACTGAAAGAGCACCGACTTGAGACTTCCCTGATGGTGTAGTGGCTTAAGGCTTCGGCGCTGGCGCACTGTCAGTGCTGCGGCCTGGGTTCGATTCCCGGCCAGGGAGCTACCCACATACCAAAAAGAAAAAAAAAAAACAAAAAACAAACGAGGCTCAAAGCCCGGCTCTGCCACTTTCTGGTGACAGAACCTTCTACGAAGGTGCGACTTCTCAGAGGCTCAGAATGTTTTCCTCTCAACGATGGGAATGAAGATTAACCACAATCTAAGTGTATTACTGTGAGGACTATATGTAATAAGTGGACATTTAATTATGCAATCAATATTTAACATGTGCCATGGACTGTGTTCGATGCTAGGGATGTGGTGGCAATCATGTCATCGTCACAATGGAAATTAGACACATGTCACTGCCATGGGCTGGCAAACTGTCATAATAAAGATACAAACCTATGATGACAAAGACTGTGCATGTGTCCCCTGGAGCCGGGCAGTGGAAGGCCAGCACACAGGTGGACTCAGGCACCTCGAAGACCCCAGCGGCACAGACCCCTGCACTCACCTTGGTAACGATTCCCCGTGCGGGTCCATCCCACTGAAGATGAGGATGCAAGGCAGGCCCTCCAACTCCAAGTACGTCTGAGGTCTCCACTCTGCATCCTCAATTTTCTGCCACATCTGCAGAGAATCGAGGAGAAATAAAACCTAAGGCTCCTGACTTCCCAACGAGCCCAGCTCTAGGGGCAGCGTCGTGGCTTCCTACTGATTTAAAGCCCCTGTGCTGCATGCATCCTTCGATAAAAAAGGAGTTCTTCGTACTGCAAGGAAGTCGGTCATCTGCTTCACCACCGTGCTCCCGGCCACGTGACACACTGCCTGGCCAGACCAGCTGTTCAAGAACCATCTGCAAACTGACTCTTATTGACTCTTTGGGAAACAGTGCATATCCTAGACTGCATCTAATGCTTTTTATCATGCTTCTCCGTCGTGGCACTGTGCCCTTCATTCATAGTTCCTACTCAACATTCATTCTAACCCTTTTGCATTCTCCACCACCCGGAGGTTTAGGGACAAGCTGCTAGGGGCCACGCACTGTGCTAGATTTGGGGGCCTGAGATCTTTGTGGGTGGAACCTGCCCTCCATCACATGGGGGAAGAGCCAGATGACAGACAGGGACCACCCACCTGGCCCCAGGCATGGGGGGAGGGCCCCAGGTGTGTCCTGAAAGAGGAAATGACACTGAGTTGAGTCCTGCAGGCTGACGGGCATTAGCTAAACCAAGGAGGAGACGAAAGGCACCCCCAGAGGAAAGAAGAGCATCCCACAGCCCAGAAGTTTCAAACAGCAAGACTGTGTGTTCTGGGGGACCAGCAAGCGGGGAGCAGTTATCATTTGTAAGGCAGGGGTGCTGGAGGGGTGGCGGCATGTGGAAACGCTGTAATGCACAGCAGTGTTAAGGGGTCTGTCACCACTCTGCCTCCCCCATCCCCTCGGTCCCCACCCCCCGATCACTCTCCCAGGCGTCCATCCCCCCCTCCTGTCCCTGACCGCCGTGTGCACCTTGAGCTGCTTCACAAAGTGCTTCCCGACGGTGATGCCGGAGCTGGGGTTGCCCAGGATGATCTCAAAGTGCTGCTCCAGTGCCAGGCGCGCGCGCACGTGGGCCAGCCGCTCGTAGGCGACAGCCGCCAGCGGCGAGCAGGGCACCCGCAGCAGGACCATCAGCCCGTGGCCGCAGGGGCACTGCTTCGGGGCGTTGAGGAGGTTCTGCGTGATCTCCAGCGTCTCCACCGACGTGTAGTTCTTCATCCGCGAGAGGCCGCTCACGGCCATCATGGCGGCGGCGTAGTGCTGCACAAGAACAAACGTCCTGATCACCGCGCTGTGCAGGCGGGGGAACCTGCAACGAGAGAGAGAGCGGGGCGTGACCCCGGGCCCTGCCACCCTCAAGGGCATCCAGGATGCTCGGCAGCAAGAAGGCCTCCACACGGCCAGCAAGTAACCCAAGCCATCTCAGGCATGACACACCAGTTGTGTGGCCTTTCAAAGCTGGTGGCTTGCAACCTGACAGGGAAAAGCCTTAGAAGTCAGCTCGTAAACTGCTTTGCTTCCAGCTAGGAAACAAGAGGTCTGTCATAGCTGCTGTTTCTCTGGCACATCGTGGCTGCTCAGCATTTGCTCCATGAGTGAACAGATGAATGACTAAAAGAAATGCCCATGTAGTCTGTCATCAGCTTGGTTTATATTTGTAGTTTCCTGGGGCAGGTACCTCCAGGTTCCCACTAGAAATACGGAACCACCAGCATACCACGTACCCCAGATTTGGGGGACGATCCTAAAGGCACATCAGTGTCTTCATTTCAAGTTCAGGGCCCTCACAGACATGTAACCATTATTAAACGTGATCTGACCTCCAGTGAATGACAAATCAGAACACGTCCAGTCAACCAGAAATCCCAGTTTTACGCTTTAGCAGCTGTGGTTACCACAGGTGTCCCCACACAAAGTGGGTGACGCCTGCCAGAACCACAAGCATGGCTGGAGCAGCTCTGACCCATGCGCCAGAATGACACAGAGCGCCTGGGCCACTGTGACCGGAGCACCCAGGTCATCGTGCTTCAGGACACCCAGGTTGCCCGCCATGCTCTATAGGCTGGAGCAGCAGCCACGCAAGCGGCCATCGCCAGCGCTGTCGCAGGAGGGCATAACTGCTCTGCGGTCTCAGGAGCCCGAGGACTGCTTTGCTGTGTCCCTGGTGCACTGGCCGGGGAGTGCCCAGGAAGGAAGAGGACCATGAGGAGGACATGTTGTCTCCCCTGCTCTACAGTACTGCCCCAACGCTGGTGGCCCCTTGTCACCTTCAGAAGGACAGGAGGTCACCCAGCAGAAGCACGCTCTTCTCCCCGGCTCCGATGTGGTGGGAGGTGCCTACACTCAGCTCTGCCCAAAGGCCAGCCCAAAGCCCACGGCTCCCCCAGCCCGCCGCGTTTGCCACGCGAGGAGAAGTGGGGAGCAGGGAGCAGCGGGCGGCCGCGGCCGGTCCTCGCTGCCTCGGTGCCGGCGCCCAGGGGGCTTCTTCCCTCAGCAAGTTCACCAGGGCTCTGCGGCCCGTCTGTGAGCTGGACAATCTCCATCAGAGCTGAAAGCGATCGAAGGGACACCATGTCTCAAAGGGTGTTCCGGGGAACACAAAGGCACATGGGAGGCTCTGAGAACTCTCACGGAAAGGAAACCCTTTTGTTAAACGTAAGGTTTCTCAAACACATTTGACCGCGGAACCCCTTCTGGCAAACAGCATTAGTATCCGGCCACAGCAGCGTGCTTCGGAACACAGTTTGCAAAGCACGTGCCCGATTTAATCCTTTTGTCGGCAAGTGAGGACAATGAGGTGCCCTAAGGGGAGGCAGCAGAGCCCGGCTCAGCACCCACAGTTCGTGGCAGAGCCCACTTTTGTTTTCATTGGACGCTCTGCAAAGCTTGCCCTGGCTTCACAACATACAAGCTGCGGGAGGTGGGCCATCACTTGACCTGCCTGGGCCTCAGTTTCCTCACCTGTATGGTAGCACGGACACCTGTCTCACAGGTCCACGAGGACCAGGGAAAGAGCTATCAAGTCGGACCGATGCTGTGTTCACACCAAGGTCTGTCACTTGCGAGACGTGGTCTGAGAAAGTTAGGGGTCTCTTGGAGCCTCAATTTATTTGCAAAATGGGGATAATAATAGCAGCTGCCTCTACGAGGTGGTGAAGACTAAATAATAAGAAGGTCATGAAAGTAAGGGTCTGGGAACACCGAAGGGCACAAAGCAAGCACACGATCGAGGATGCCTGGGACTGTCGCCATCGCCTCCTTTAGACCTTCTGGTATCTCACCGCCCGTGGCAGGGCCCTCCTTCGGTCTTAAACACACAACCCCACATTCCAGCCGACTCGTTCTCGTCTCAAACACTTTCTGGAGCAGCAGTATGACAGAGATATCATTGGCCCAAAGTGCAGGACAAGAAATGAAGTGGGGTCCCCTTAAGGAAGGGACCGAGTCACGCAGGGAGGGAGGGAGATGGATCGCTCCCTGGAATGCCCTGGCTGCACACATCTCACCTTGCACTGGACTACTGAGTGCTTTTAGTAACTTCAAAGACAGGCATGTACCTTTTTCCCAGTGCGGTGACCATGGCCTCGAAGGAGCTGTCGTATCTCAACAAGGGGAGGCTGTGCCCGGAAAGGGTGGACTCAATGAACTCTGACAGCCCAAAGTACTTCTTGGTCTCAGGATAGAAGTCTGCTCCCTACAATAGAGGAGCGTTCGGTCATGCGAATGTCACATTTTCAGGGACTGAGAAGGTCCCGTGCTGGGCACGCAGACGGCTGGGACGGGCCTCTTGATCAGAGCTGTGCTGCCTCTGCCGTCCCTTGGATGACCCAGAGCACAGAGCATTCCATACCTACTGGACACGCCATTGCCATCCATCAAGACTCTTCCATGCAGCTGACCCCGGTGTGTTCGCCAAGAAGAAAGGCAGCCTTACCGGCTTTTTTTTAAATATACGATTTCCTTTGTTAGAACTGCTTTTTCCCAGCAATTTTAAGCTGGCTTTAGGAATAGGAAAATCAACTATCTTGCATTCAGCTGCTATTAAAATCAACAGAAAAAAATACATTTATCTAACCAGTGTTACATCGACATACAATTCCTCCCAAACTAACGTCAGAGCCTCTCAAACTCCAGAGCACAGCAAAGTTGGGGAAGCTGTTAAAATTACGAACACACAAACTTTGCCCTCAAACAGCACAGCGGTTAAGTGCAAGGCCATGGAGCCAGCTGGATTGGGTCACATCCCGGTTCTACCCCTTTCCAGCCACAGAGCTTTAGGCAGTGGCTCCACCTCCCATCTGCCTCCTTTTCCCCATATGTGAGTCAGAGATGGCCCTAGCACCTCCCTCTTACACGAGTTCACGGTAAGAACTGCGGACAGCGCCAACTTGGTTTAGTGCTACATGAACAAGTGTTGACACTGTCACCGATTCTGCTAGAGCCAAGAATCAGTGTCCTTGGAAGCTCCTCAGATGACTCTGAGGCACTCCGAGCCAGTCCAGAAGTTGATGTTTGCTTATTACTTATGTCATGAACTAGAATCTAAGCACCCAGAATTCTCAAATCACCAGAACTGTTACGATCTATTTTGATGAGAAAATGATAGGTGATGAACTCAACACTCGCTGGGCTTTGTGGATGTGCATTCGGTTTGAGGAAGGAGATTTTGAACCTTGCTACTTAAGGATTCCGGGATAGCAAAACCAGGAACATTTCTAAGGCTTCTAGACGAAACCTGTTCGGTTCTAAGACTTGGGGAAGCCAATGGATGTATTTCAGAAATGTTTCTAAAGACCAAGAAGGGTCAGATCTAAGTCAAATTAAAGATCCAAAGAGCTGGGACCCACTTGACCCCCGACTACATTAGTTCATCAAGACCTTTCCTAAACAGAATTTCTCCCGGGGTCACTGCTACACCAGGAGTGGCAGCCCAGCGGCACTCACGTTGGCGTAGGAGGTGGGCCAGTGGATCTCGTTGTAAGGGCTGATGAGCGTGTGCTGTGTCTGCAGCGCGTAAGGGAAGGAGGTCACGTGCAGGGTCACGATGTTGGGGGCCTCCTTCACCTCCCTGCAGTTGATCAGCCTGTCCACCAATCCCACCGATGGGTCACTTGGAGAATAGAGATTATGAACAGCACTACTGAGGGAAGCAAACAAGGAGAAGTAACAGTGAGTGGAATGACTGATACTGACCTATAATTTTACAAGGATTAAGCAGGTGAATAAATTTATAACTAGCCCCCAATGCTGTCAACAATCGAACCTTATGGCCCTGCACATGACCAGGAAAACAAAATTGTTTTAAATGGCTGTCCTGCAGGGGCCTGTCAGGGCCTCCCTTGACACTCATTACTTATTAAACACTTGACTGGGCACAGTATGTATTGACAATTGCCTGCAAGACACATAATCCTGAGGAATGGTCCCTGAGAAAACTTGCACCTCTAAGGCTCTGAAAAGCATCTGCGGCAGTTGCTTACAAACCCCCAGAGCACTCCTTTTGAAGGCTGTGCCTGCAGTCCCAAGTATCACCCATCCATTACTTCAAAGAAGGAACGTGTCAACCCTGCCATGTGCCAATGTCCCTCTCACCTCACGAGATCCCAGTGGGCGTGGTCGTGGATCAGCACGAAGAGCGTATGCGGATTCTGAAAGGAGTTCTGCAGGAAGGACTTAAATTTCGTCTGTGCCTCTGCATCTAGCTTCAGAACGTACTGCTCCACCCTCTGCTTGGTCACGTGCTCCTTTTCCAAGCCTAGCTCCAGTAAGACCCCTGTGACACAGTGCAAACACATCAATACTCTGTCACAAACACTGTCACAGGTTTCATTCACTCAGCAGACACCTGATGATCACCACCGACACAGCCCGGCACTGTGCTGGGGGCAGCAGGAGGCAGGCTCCTATGCAAATGGCTGTGGTACGACCATCAGGAGCTGGGCCCAGAGACAGGGCTGCCGACGGCTTGTGTGGGCACAACAGCCTGCCCAAGGGACACAGCAGAGCTGGCTTTGTGAAGTGGCTGATCCCAGGCATGGTGACTGAAAGGAAGGGAGGGAAGGTCCTACCCCCTCACCCCCGGCAAAATCGTCTCCCAGCCCGAATGCCACGGGGCCGTAAGTGATACCACTCCAGAGTGAACCCTTGCAGACACCGACCCTCTGTGGTTCACGTTTAACCCCCTCAAAAGCACAGGGAAAAGCACAGTAATCCGGATATCAACATACAGGTCATTAACCGGAATGGGACAATGAAAACTCAAGTCATGGTTCTACCTTTAACGAATTGTAAAATCCTGGGCAAGTTGCTATTGGTCCATTTCGTGACGTACAAAACTGGGGTGATAATTCGCACCCTAGCTCCTTTAGAACCCAAGGCCGATGTTCAGATCCCAATCTGCATTTAGGGGATCCAAGCATTCCCCACGCAGACCTCCCAGCCTGCCCTGTACCTGAGTGCCACACATGGAGCAGGGTCTGCTGGTAGGTCACTTCTGAGGGTGGGATACAAATCAGGAAGTCCACCTTCTCAAAGGATCCTAAGTCCAGATTTTGGGTACTAGAGTCCGCAATTGAGCACACGTGGGAGAGGAGTTTCTGGGCCACAGTCAGCTGGAAGGGCCGGATGTGGTGGGGCTCCAGACCGTAACCTGCAACCAGAGGCCCCGTACAGGTGAGGTGCTCCCGAGAGCAGCTGGCCACAGCCCTGGACCTCTGCTCGGGCATCAGACAATGGGCTCCCGTCCAGTGCACAAAGTGACAGGAAAAAGGGAAACACACCAACATTTACCGAGTGCCTACTCTAGGCTGTGTACCACGATCGTTGCTTCACACACCTTTCCTACTTTAACAATGAAAGGACGAACAGCGTTCAGGGAGCACAGAGGCAAAGTGTGCTACCTGCAGGGGACAAGGACACAGCATCCGAGGGACGCTGAGGCTGAATTTGGACTTTGGAAGAGGCTGCCAGTTCTCTGGAAGACAAGGAGGTGTCACGGCTCTGCAGGAACTTAGCATGAATAAAACATTTCAACGGTGCATTGACAGGCTGGAAATCAACCCAGAGAAAACGCGCCCTCTCAGGAAAGGTGTAGTGATGCACGTTTCGGGGTAAGTGATCAAAATCAAAGTTGGATATGAGGTCCAGTTTGATGCTGAGAAGCCCTGCCTTCCAGATGTGCTTCTACCATCGCTGCCTTGGAGAAAACGAGGCCTGAGAGGTAGCGAACAGGCACAAGGACCTCACCGTGCCCCCGGGGGTCCTGGGGTGCCACCTCACCAGCCCAGACCCTAACCACCAGCTCCCTCTCACCACTCACTTGAGCATGTCGGGGCCCCACCAACATCCAGGGATATTGATTTGGTGACAGAAGAGGCAGTAAGTGAGGAAGAAATGTGGCCTTGATTTTCCTGATGAAATTTGTCCAGCAAAATGTCAATGTCGCCCTCTGCCCAAAACAGAGAGAATAACACAAATGAATTTTCCTTCTGGTGAAATTCAGCAAACATGTAGGGAACACCCACTGTGTATCAGGCACTGTCCTGGGCTTGGGGACACAGGGGTAACAGAGGTACAGACGACACGGTCCATCCTGTGGAGGAGTCCACGCCCTACTAAGGAAATTACCCTGTGACACAGTAGGTGCTAGGACCAAAGAAAGAATGAGATGCTGAAGGATGGGGGGAGGGGTCTGAGCCCACCCTGGAGAGGAGGCACTGGAGGAGGCTTCTGGGGGGAAATGGGCGAGTCTTAAGGGGTGAAGAGCCAGGCAAAAAAGGGGGAAGGGCACGCAGAGTGCAGACAGAACCCATGGCACGAGGCCCAGAGAACAGACTGCTCTCCGAGAAGTTCCATGCAGTTCCGAGGGGGCGGTAGGAGAGGTGCTGGACAAGGCCTGAGAGGCAAAGGACAGGCACAAGGACCTCCCTGTGCCCCCCCAAAACAGAAACCATGAAGCCCCGCCTAGGAGAACCCACAGCCAGTGCAGGAAGACGGCAGCCATGGGAGACCACACCAGCCAGGGCCGCAAATGCTCAGACGCAGAATGGAGGGGCCACCCTGCACATCTAATCAAGGCCAGCCTCAGCAGGTGACACGGGCTGACGGGCCCCCTTCACGTCTTTGTTTATTTCTGTCTCACTATAAGCCTACCTGGGCAGAGGGTGCTGAAAAAGGCCCCCAAAGAGTCCACTTTCCCCGTAACCAGCTCATAACTGACTTCCTTCTGGTACTCCGCTGGGGTGAGGAGGCTCTCGGAGAGAATCCGGGCCTGGTACTTTCCTAGAAAAGAGTAAATTTTCACTGGTTCCCCTACACTTAGAATTCGCACATCTCGAGATCTCACTTTCTCTCTCCATCCCCCAAGTCTGGCACCGTATCTGGCTAAGAGCAGTCGCTCTGTTGGCATACACCATCCCAGCCCAGTGGGGTAGGTTCAGTGACAGGAGGGAACCCCCAGAGTGCTGGCTTTGGAACCTGACTCCCCCCACCCGGGATGAATTGCTTCACCTTCCACACCCAGCTTCCTCATCTGGAATCTGAGGCCAACAGGAGCATCTATTTTGCACGACGGTTATGAGGATAAAACGAGACCGTGTTTATAAAATGTTTACCCCAATACCAGACACGCAGCAGGGGCTCCAGGTTTATGACTGGATATACTATCTCAACAATGTTAAAAAATGTATAAAAACCACAGAATGAGTTTAGGATCAAAGAATGCTAAAAGATAACTGGGGCATTGCACAGTAACAATGAATTTCTTAAAGTAAATTTCAAAAGACACAAAAGCGTCAGGTTTAAAGTGTCTAACACCTGTGGTCTCACTTCTTTACTCTGGCCAAAAAATATGAGTGTACCGATTGGCCACACATGATCTGCCATTTACAACTTGACCCATGCAGATCCATGAGTAGTATGCAAAAGTGTTAAGGATGATGGTTTAAACTCTTGACTAAGTAGAAAAATCTCTGTATCCATGACTCTTTCATTGAGAAAATGCTAGACTTAAGAATTTTTGCATGTGTCTTTTTTTATTCAAAGATGAAGTTGGGGGGGGGGAGTCAAATACGTGGTTGACACTGGGTGGTGAGCAAACAATGCAACGCATGGACAGTGCAGTGCAGAATTGCTCACCTGGAACCTATGCAATATTTGCTAACCAATGTCACCCCAATAAGTCTAACAATTAAAAAAAGAAGAAAGAAAGAAGAAGAAGTTGGGAGCTAGGCACTCACATTGCTCTGACAGAATGAATCTGTAAGGTCAGAACGAGACCGTACGCACAAAGGACCAACCCGGCACGTCACAGTTGCTTAATATATCTGACGTCTCCCAAGGAGCTGTCCCACACTTTCTGCCACCCACGGGCAACCACAGGCATGCCCTGGCTTTGTGACTACTGACAACTGTGCCCCCTTCATAACCTTCCCTTCCAGCACCCCACTCTCCAACCAGCTCTGACACCGCACGCTAGGAGTTCTGCTGCTTTCCTCAAGGCGGCGGAGCCTTCTGGACGTTCCCCTGCCTTCCTTCCCTTCCTGTCCCATGCCCCTCCTCGGGGGCTGAGATCCCACAACCAGAGCAGACACTCCCTAGCATCCCTCCTCAGCGGCCTTGCCCCACTTCCACCTGTCAAACGCTTCGCCCACTCTGGACATGGTGCCCACACTGCTGGGCATGGATGGAGAATCCCACCACCGGACCCATCTCCCTAACCTCAGAGCCACCCTGCACCTGTCTAGGGTCAGCACCTCCACCTAAGAGGCCAATCACACGACAGGGGGAGGGGGGCCAGGTTTCCCACTGGGTCTGTCCAGACTCCAAAGTTGCCCCAGTCTCTGCGGGGGGGTGGGGGTGGGGGGAAATGGGGACTGCTCCCTTCTGCCAGGGGAGCTAAGGGATTGTAACCGAGGGCACTCCAGGGCAGGAGCGGCTGCCACCAGGAGGGCAGTCACTGCAGTTACTACCCAAGTGCTGGACAAACCCGGGGCCAGAGACGCAAAAGGGGCCAAAGGCTCAGGGCGGAAGGCCCAGGGCGGAAGCGGGAGCGCCGGAAGGCCAGGCGATCCACCCGGCGGCCGGCTCACCAGTGACCGCGATGCAGGAGTCGATGGCGGCATTGCGGCAGGCGCAGATGATCACCACGTAGTTGGTCTTGGCCAGCTTGCCCTCGACGAGCAGCCGGAACATCTCGGAGAGCCCCTCGGCCAGGGAGTAGGTGCACTCAATGATGTGCACGCTGTCGTTGCAGGAGCTGGCGGCCAGGCCGGCCAGCCAGGGCAGCTGCGCCGAGGTGACGGGCGCCACCGCGCTGGGCGCCGCCGCGAAGGGCTGCGGCGCCGCCTGCTGGTACTGCCGGATCTCCGTCAGGTGCGACTCGCGCCAGGAGCGCAGGAAGATCTGCTCCAGGTCCTCCATCAGGGGCACCTGGTCCGCCGCTGGCGACGACAAGGCAGGCAGGAGAGGCGTCAGGGACGGGTCCCCGCGCCCGCACCCCCGAGCCCCGCACCCCCCACCCCGTACCCCTCGCACCCCCCACCCCGTACC